>JBCNJP010011658.1:0-15369 GCA_039602395.1 Deinandra increscens subsp. villosa
TGAGCCTCCGAATGTGATGGTTGCTCTCAGAGATCCGAATTGGATAGAGGCCATGCACAATGAATTAAATCAATTCTCAAAGCTGGGAGTGTGGCGACTAGTCAAGAGGCCAGACGACAAGAAGGTTATACCCACTCGTTGGTTGTATAAGAACAAAAAGGATGACACGGGTATAATCGTTCGAAACAAGGCAAGGTTAATAGTTCAAGGTCATCGACAAATCCATGGAATTGACTATGATGAGGTGTATGCACCTGTGGCAAGACTGGAAGCTATTCGTATATTTCTTGCGGTTGCATCTTATCTGAATTTCACGGTACACCAGATGGACGTCAAGACGGCATTCTTATATGCTGAGATGAATGAAGAGGTTTATGTGACTCAACCACCGGGGTTTGTAGATGAGGAGCATCCAGATTATGTGTATCTTCTGGACAAGGCTTTGTATGGGTTACATCAAGCTCCAAGAACGTGGTATGAGACGCTATCAACACATCTGGTGGAGAATGGATACACAAGAGGGGTGGTGGATCAGACATTGTTTCGGAAAAGGGTGAAGGATGACATAATCATGGTGCAGGTTTATGTAGATGACATCATCTACGGGTCAACCAATGAAGATTTGTGCACCGAGTTTGAAGAGATTATGAGAAAGAAGTTCGAAATGAGCAATCAGGGGGAGATGAGTTTCTTCCTAGCCTTGCAAGTAAAACAAGATGAATCTGGGATTCTTATTCACCAAGCCAAATATGTGAATGAGATTCTAGAAAAATTCAAGATGCAAGACTCAAAGCCAATTTCAACTCCAATGGCATCCCGACCTCTTTTGTCAGCAGATGCAGACGGGGAGTCAGTGAGCGAATTCACGTATCGCTCAATGATTGGTTCACTGATGTACTTAGCAGCAAGTCGGCCAGATATTATGCATGCAGTTTGCTTGTGTGCCCGCTATCAGGCTAACCCTAAACTTTCTCATTTAAATGCTGTTAAACGTATATTTAGGTATCTGAAGGGCAGGCCTAGGCTTGGTCTTTGGTACCCAAAGAACACTGACTTTCAATTGTATGCATATACTGACAGTGACTGTGGAGGCAGTGACTTGGATCGGAAGTCAACCACTGGAGGATGTCAATATCTGGGCGATCGACTCATTTCCTGGCAGAGCAAAAAGCAGCATACCGTATCAAAATCACCTGCCGAAGCTGAGTACGTGGCAGCATCTGCCGGTACTTCACAGGTAGTATGGATCCAAAACCAGCTCACAGACTACGGTATGGAATTCGTTAACACTCCTATCTTTTGCGATAACGCTGCTGCTCTGGAAATTGTGAAAAACCCCGTCCAACATTCTAAAACCAAGCATATAGACATAAAGGTACATTTCATTCGAGATTGCTATGATCGGGAGCTAATTCAGCTTCAAAAGGTAAGCTCCGATCAGAATGTGTCGGACATTTTCACAAAACCCCTCTCGCATCCTAATTTTGAAATGTGTGTCGAAGGCCTTCGGATGATTACCTTCGAGGAATGATCTGATCAAATTTTTTATTTTTTTTAATTATTTTTTTTAAGAAATCTAAAAAACAACAAAAATAGTGTTTGTTTTCAAAAGCCTCGTAAAAACAGGGGAAGAAATATAATTGTCTCAGAAAATACAAAAAATATCTGTTTGAGGTTTTTATGATGTCTTTTGTTTTGCCTTGAGTTGGTAGGAAGTGATATAAATTTCCAAGACAATCGGAGACTGACACGTGTAAGGCAGAAGTGAAAGACGTCTCAAAGATGATGTTCGGTAAGCTAAATCAAAAACAATGATCATCCATTGTAAGTGCAGTAATCTTAACTCTTATATATGTTTAGGTTTCCATCCTAGTTTACATAGTTTAAAAAACTGAGACCCGACAAAAATGGGTTGAGAGTGGTAATTTACCTAGTATTCACTCTCTCACACGCCATGTTTATACTGTAATTGACAACACCACAGAAAAAGAAAAAGAAAAAGAATTCAAAAAGAAATATATATGAAAATTGTGAAAAAGAAAAAGAAAAGAAAATTATTCTATTGGTCTTCTCTGCGTGCTTATGCGGCCGACCTGATCACCAACCGATAATTCATGAAAATAAGAAATAAGTGGTTGTCAAAGCAGTGTTGCTTGGTTCCTCAAGTTGGGGGTTTGTGAATCCTCAATAAACTCTGAGGTTGGGTAGGTTTTGCTATGAACAATTCTGTTGGTCTTCTCTGCGTGCTTATGCGGCCGACCTGATCACCAACCGATAATTCATGAAAATAAGAAATAAGTGGTTGTCAAAGCAGTGTTGCTTGGTTCCTCAAGTTGGGGGTTTGTGAATCCTCAATAAACTCTGAGGTTGGGGTAGGTTTTGCTATGAACAATTGGGTGTGGGGACGGTTAAACATGACGGTAATTATGTACCACAACTTAAGCACCTTAAAACTTTTTAACTGGATGTGAGTTTATGTGATTTAAAAATTATGAGCAATCGTTTAGAGCGTCAAGTAACGGAAAGCTGAAAAGGGTTCCTCAGTTGAAGATGTGTCTGGTATGATCAATGAAAAACATCAGCTTCGAGGCAAGTGTATTTTTAATTTCTGTAATTAAGTTTGAATTGTTTTATGTTCTATCTTTAAATGTTTAAAAATTTATTTTAAATTTTATTTTCTTGATCACGATCAGATACTCGGGGTTTGAGTCTAAGGGGAAGCTTCGCAAACTCTCAAAATCTTCAAACGTTAACATTTTTTTATGAGAATTATCTTGCTTAACAAGTTTGGGATGTGTTTGAAACATTTTTGGGACTTGAGGGGCTTGAAATGAAATTTAAAAAAAAAAGGGTATAAGAACCCAATTCGGTTTCCGATCCCTTCACCTTTCTCATTTCCGTTTACGATTTCACCTCCAAAACCCTAACCCTCCGCCGCTGTCATCACCGGAAAATCGTTTCTGTCCGCTATCGTGTAATCCGAGTTCGCCATTCCCCTCGGAATCACATTACGACCAAAAACCCTCTTTCAATCGAGTTCTTTCTTCTTGTATTGTTGCGCTACTCGAAGGTTTTCTGGATTTTTCTTCTCGGGAAAATATTTGGTGTGGTTACTGATTTCGAGTAGATTTCTCGAAGGATTGAAGTCGGTTCAGTGTTGAGAACTATTAAAGGTAGTGATAGATGGTTTATTTACAAGATTGTGGGTGTCTAATCGTGTTTACGAGCTTTTTCAGGTTGAAAAATGGTGGTTCACGGCGTTTACGATCGTCTCAACGTTGAAGACGACGTTTCGGTGTTTCCGATCCATGTTTACGCTCGCTGTTTACGATTCACTTTTACGACCGTCGTTTATGATCGAGCCTCAAGTTATTTTACAAGATTACGATGGGGCCCATGTGTTTACAATTGGACCAGTCGTGAACCTGATTATCGGGTCGTAAACTCACTTTTGTGATCGTAAACCTATATTTTGAATCGTAAACCTACTTAAAATTGAATTAAATTCATAAACACATATTTTTATTTTAAATCTCATCAAACTTAATGGTGTTTGTTAATTTGTGCTTCAAAATCAGACATTTCACTTGAGCGTTTAAATTGAGAATTTTCTGTACTTAAAGAAATTTAAAGTGATAATCAATTGAACTTCAAGAAGATGTTGACAAACATAACTGCTTTTTAATGAACATGTCTGATGCATTTGTCTCGTCTTTCTCAGATGGCGGAAGAGATGCTAGATGAAGAGATAAAGTTTGAACAGGATCACTGCATCCCAGCGTATCTTGAAGACCCACCAGAAAAACATATGGAGTTATTCTATTCACTGGTGGCCGGGATGAATACTTGTAAAATCAACCATGCCCTGAGGACGAATGTTCTTATTGATGAGATGCTGGTCAGAGAGTTCTGGGGTAGAGCAAGAGCGAATGCTGACAAGACAAGTATTTCTGCAACTGTTCAGAACAGACAAGTTGTGATTGAGGAAGATGATATCAGAAAGGGGCTGAACATCACGGATAAAGCCACTGATCCAATCAAGTATCCGAAGGAGGTTGTTCTTGCTGGTGCTCAATCGATGGGATACGAAGGAAAGTTTCCACCAATCTTTAAGAAGCTTCTGCCGCACTATTGGAGGTGCCTGGCACATTACATGCAGAAGTCATTTCTTGGGAAGAGAACGAGCTTCGACCAGTTGAATCAACTTCATGGAACTGCTTTCATCTCTTTGGCTTTAGATTGGAATTTCAACTTCTCAAAGATGATGCTGATGGACTGGGTAGGCAATGCTGATTTGAGTGCCAGAGAACAATTCTTGATGACACCAAGGTTTGTGCAAATGGTGGTCATGAAGAAATATCCAATGATTGAAGAAAGGATAGAGAATTTGGACATCAAAGTAATGGATTGTGGGGTTTTTGGTCTTCAAACCCAAGATAGAAAGGGGAAAAACAGCTTTCAAGGAAGACTTGAATGGGTTAAGAGAGGTGTGTTCCCAGAGGTAGCAAGGGAACAAGTGATGGATGATTCTGAACCAGAAGCTGACGTGCCCAATGTCAATGCATCCATTGCTGAAGATCAAGACTTAACAGCAACTCCGGCAGTTAATGGATGACATGATCGGATCATCAGGCCGTGATACAACCCCTCCTGAGCTGAATCTGGATGCTGAAGATGTTCTTGAAGAACCAATTCCAGCACGTGAACCTTCACCTAGAAAGAGGTCAGATCCAAGAAGCATCAGATTCAAGCTTTCAAAGACCAGCTCAAGCATATTGTTAGTACATCCAGCTGGGCCTAGTTCTGAGGGTCCCAGTACTCAAGAAGAAACAGCTGCTGAAACTGTTCAAGATCAACCTGATCCTGCTCAGACTGATTCACCACTTCTAACCGAACGTAGCCCAGTTCGGGAAGAATGTCAATTCATAGAGGTTGATCACACATTCGCTGTTCCAAGCCCGGTGAAAGTGAGCGCTGCTCCGGTTATTATTCAGCCAACAGCAATACCAAGTTTTCGCCCACTTCAATCAGCTGAGCTTCCAATTGAGATGAGGATCAGTACTGACCCTCATATTAACTATCTGATGTCTCAGAATAGAATCAGAGAAAATGAGATAAAAGCACTGCAAGCTGAAAACAGAAGATTACGACAAAAGGAAGTGGCAGACAAGAATCAAATGAAGTGGATGTATGAGAATTTGATGGACCTGAAAAAGAGGTTTAATGTCTTGAAGGGTGAAGTAGAGTCAAATACTACTAGTGCCTCAGGTCAAAGCTCATCACAGGGTCTGCAAGGTGCTGAAGCGTTGAATGAAGACGATGGTGATGAAAGCATTGAGATGTCTGACTATGCTAGAGGAGGAAGAGTGATCTCTAAAGCTCCTGAGGGTCATGACAACTGGTTCCGAGAATTCTTTCAAGGACCAGCCCCCACTAAATATGCTCTTGATCTTGGAAAGAGCTCTATTGACAAAAAGGGGAGTTGTGAACCCATCTTGTGCTGGCATTACGAAGCTGAGAAGAAATTATTTGTTGTGATCCGTGAAGGCTACAGTCCTGTTGAATATTATAGAACTCGTGCACAATTCCATTCTTGGACTGAGCCTGAGATCAGAAATCTGCTTCGAGCTCCTTACATAAACAGGTGGAACAGCCCTGACGGAGACCTCATCAGAAACAATTTGCTGAGCCATAAAGAAGAAAACTTTGCAAATTTTGATCTTAAGCAAGTGAGGTGGGTCCAGACTGGGACTGATCCAGCAACTGGTGAACCAATGGGAGAAGCAAGGAGACCACCTACCAAGCACACAAGAGTTATCAACATGTTGGATGAGATTCAAGATGGCACCTTAGTCAAGAACTTCGACTGTTGGTTTTATGATCCGACAACACATGAAGTGGTGGTTCTATGCAAGGGGATGAGGCAGTTTCGGTTTTATGATCCAGTTGATTTGCTCAGATTTGGAGAAAAAGATATCAAGCTGCTCGCCTCACAGCCTATACTTGGAGATGAAAATGATATGGAGAATGCTGTGAGGGTGGGGATCTTTCATGGGACGGCAACCCGAATTGTGGAGAACAAGTGGTGGTCGAACAATGCACTGAATACATTCAGATTTGATTTACTGCTGCCATGAAAGGTCTAATGGTTCATGCTTAGGGGAAGATTGTTGGGCTATGTTTATTTAAGGCATGAACATTAGTGACTGGGTGTTGGAACAAAAATCTTGGTGACTGACGCCATCAAATTTGTTTACCGAAAGCATTTGACTGAAGAATCCATGTGAATCGATTTAGAGACTGGGTTGTGATGATCGAGGCTTACAAGATTGGACCGAAGACTGTTTTCTGGAAAAGTCAACCGTTCGGGTCAACGGTCAACGTAAAAGTCAACGGAAGATCGGTTCGAACGAGTCAAGCTTCGGATTAATTTAATCAGCTTTAATTTAATTATCAATTTATGTTATTTACTTTACTTGTAATTTTGTTCATTCAGTCATGTTTTTCTGTCGTTAGTCACCCTCACTATATATAGTGAGGGTGCCCATTACAAGTAAAGGAGTCTCCGAATGGGGAGATGATGAATTTCTTGTAGAGTGTGAGATTTCCATTCTAGAGAGAGAGTGAGTCATGGATTCTAGAGAGAGAGAGTGTTCTTCATGATTCATTGATTGTAACCATTCGATTAATGAAATCATTCGACTATGTTCATCATCTTTCTCATGTTTATGATTATTCATGATTCATCATCATCATCTTCTTCATTTGTTTTGAGTTTTTGAATCCGAACCTCGTTCTTGTTCAAGATTGAGATTCTCGTAGTGAAAATCAGTCCTAACAAATGGTATCAGAGCGGGTACCGATCAGATTCATCTCACCGTGAATCTGGTCACTCGAATCTGTGATTTTGAGCTTGAATGATGAAGATGAGAAAACTTATTTTTAGAGACTTTTTTCTATTTTTTCTTCATTTCTGGATGGATTCTGATGATATGGATGATACATTCATGTTTGGGAGTGCATCTGGATGTTATTTAATGTTCTACATCTTCAGATTTGGTGGAGAAATGAAGATCCGAAGTTTTTTTGGAACTTTGAAGTTTTTCCCGTATTTGAAGATTTTGAAGATTTTTAGCTTTGATTCTTCGTTTTCTGGGCATTTCTTCATGGATCTGGATGATATGAGGTATGATTCTCAGTGGAAAACGCATTCCGGATCCATTGGAAGCATCCGTTTCGTCTGATTCTCAACCGTTTGGGCAGATCTGGAAAAACACACACTAGTGTGTGTTTCTTGGTGTTCTTCGTGTTCTTGAAGATTTGCAGATTTTGAAGACTGTTTTGATCCGATTAACTGCTGTTTATGGGTTGTTGGTGGCCACAATAATCTCGTGGATGGTTTAGCTTCTCATATCGTGCATCATTACGAGTTTTCTTATCGTTTTTGGGCAGCTTCGAGTTCATCAAGTAAGTTCTTCAAGTTCATCATTTTCCAGATTTATTCAACTGTTCTTGAAGATTTGAAGATGTGCTTAGCGAACTTGTTGAGTTCTTTAGCGGACTTGTTCTCCTCTTAGCGAACTTCATCAGTTTTAGCGAACTTGAAGCATACCTTAGCGAACTTGAGTCCTTAGCGAACTTCAGGTGTCTCCTAGCGGACTTCTAAGACCTTTAGCGGACTTGTTCGAGCTTAGCGGACTTGTTTTTCGTTAGCAGACTTGTTTAATGGGTCTTAGTTCAAGATCGTTTCAAGTGATTTTGGTTGTCCAAGCTTGTAGGGGACGAAGCTACGAGTCCAGTGATATAAAATTCGTCAAAAACGGTCAAGTATTGATGGAGATATGAGTAGAATACGCTTCTCCGGCGGGGGTCGCGATTTTCCGATCAGTGTTAGGGTTCCGGTGGTGTTTAAGGAAGATGGGAGACAAGCAATGATGTGGCGGTGCATGGGTGTCAGCTGAGAATTTTCTCTCTCTTTGTCGGCTCTTAAGTCAAAGCCCTAAGGGCTGTCGATTTTCTAGTGGCTGCATGGAGAAAAGGCGTGGGCCCACCTTCACAAAAAGAACCGTTGTATGCGAAATGGTTGTTGCTCTCCCATTGGCTAAATGGAATTCTTGTGGGTCCCAGTCGCTGATGATCCATTGAAATGCTCTTCTTGCTGTCGAGATCTGATTGGCCCAAACACCTTCACGCGGATTGAACCTCTACAGCCCTTGGATCTACATCATTTCAGCCGCTGGATTATATGTGAAAGTGCATTCTGATTGGTTCTTTTCAAGGCACACGGATTTTGGTCTTTTAGGATTGAAATCTGATTGGTTGAATATTTTTTAGGGGATTATGGATTTTCCTTGAGAGATTTAATTGACAAATTATTTTTGAGTATTATTCGTCAAACACGGGTATTTTCTTATCAGTTTCTCAACGAGACTTACGAGATAACACCCGAACGAAATTGCGAAAATTTTTATTGGTCTTGGATTTATTTCATTTTATTGGGGTTCTCGTTTATTGGCGTCGCGTGCGACATTTGCTATCAATCACTGACGGGTTAGCTTTATTATCCGGTTAATTACTCGGCTTTCTCGTTATATCTCACGGTTTATTTTTTAGTGGATGCAGCGCGGATGTCAACTAACCGGATTAACTGGAATCTCAGTTAAATATTGGAATTTATCCGATTAAATCTCTCGGATGACCGTTTCTTGAAGAAATTTAACAGTTTATTTTAATTTTCACATCCAACCTCAGTCACGCGGATTATTCACAACTGTCAGCATCCGGCTTCCGGTTTTTCGCAAGATTGTCCGATTTCAAGATTTTTTATCCGGTTTCTCTAGGCAACCGATCGCGACGGTTCGACTCTCCGCATCAGATTTTTACGCTTCCGACTTGATGTTTTTTGAGAGAATTAGAGAAATAGGAGGAATTATTATGGATTTGGATATCGGGTCGATTATTCGGAGTTAGAGCATGTTCGGTGTCAAACTGGTTTATCTGATTCAGTTTGTTGCGGTTATGACTCCGAGATGTAGCATTTTCTTAGTATTGTACCCGACCGTGTGAACCGAGTGAGTCAGAACACTTGGATCTCGAACTGGAGCAACGAGAACAGAAGAAGCTTATTCAGAGGGGGAATTTCTACGACAGATTGTCTCCGGTTTATCAGTTTCTCATTGAAGATGTACGGCAGAGCGATTCTTCAGCAGTTGAACAGATTTGAAAGCATCAGTCAAGGGGGAAATTGTTAGAACAAAAATATATGTGACTGACGCCATCAAATCTGTTTACCGAAGCATTCGACTGAAGAATCCATGTGAATTGATTCAGAGACGCGGGTTGTGATGCTCGAGGCTTGCAAGATTATACCGAAGACCGTTTTCTAGAAAAGTCAACCGTTCGGGTCAACGGTCAACGTAAAAGTCAGCGAAAGATCGGTTCGAGCGAGTCAAGCTTCGGATTAATTTAATCAGCTTTGATTTAATTAACAATTTATGTTATTTACTTTACTTGTAATTTCATTTATTCAGTTATGTTTTTCTGTCGTTAGTCACCCTCACTATATATAGTGAGGGTGCCCATTACAAGTAAAGGAGTCTCCGAATGTGGAGATGATGAATTTCTTGTAGAGTGTGAGATTTCCATTCTAGAGAGAGAGTGAGTCATGGATTCTAGAGAGAGAGTGTTCTTCATGATTCATTGATTGTAATCTTTCGATTAATGAATTCATTCGATATGTTCATCATCTTTCTATGTTATGATTTCTTGATTCATCATGTTGATTATCTATGATTCATCATCATCATCTTCTTCATTTGTTTTGAGTTTTTCTCATCCGAACATGTTCTTGCTCAAGATCGAGATTCTCGTAGTGAAAATCGGTTCTAACACTGGGCTTGCTCTATCTTTGTTTTGGGCTTTTTATTTAATAGGTTAATGGGTTTATTATAGTTTATGATTGGGCCATGTGGGCTTCCATTTTAGGTTTACGATTTGCATGAGGTAGTAAATAAGCCTCATTGTTTATGATTGTAACCAAGCTTTTCTAATTGAATTTAAGGAGTTTACGATTTCTGTGTGGATTCCCATTTACGATCAGCTTCACTTGTTGTGTTTATCATTCAAGATTCAATCTTTCTCATAGATTGAATCTATTTCTTCAACTTGTTTCTTGAATCAATCTCATTTGAGGTTTCCGCACTCATTTGAGATCGAATATCGTGTTGACGGTTTGATCTCGGACCTACAGCCCCCAATAGTGAACACCGGTCGATATCACCCCCTCAAACAAATTGGTACAAAGATCAGGACAAATGAGGGGCGCATTTCTCAATTTCTCTACATATTTGTCCAACTGTTCGAAAATTTTATAAAGAAAATCAAAATACTAAAAGATAATAATTATAGTTATAAAATACTCACAATATAAAAAAATACATTTCCCTCCGCGACCCATTCTTCATGAACCAAAAAAAGAACTTATCAAAACTAGAAAGATGTCTATATGAGTTCTAAATTTATTTATAAATAACTTAACAGAAAGTAACATAAAGGTATACCTTTATGATCCAAAAAAGAAATTATCAAAACTAGAAAGATGTCAACTGTGAGCATCAAGCATCAATAAAACAATAAGAAGATGCATAACATCAAGTAGACTTGAATATCCAAACAATGAGCATACAAATAGATGTCAACTACAATAAAAGGGAAACAAAAACATGAAAATAGCATAACCCTTTTGACCAAAATCTGTATTCAATCATTTATATTCAATAACTCTCCTATAGCATAACCCTTTTGGCACCCAATTCATAGGAATAACGGCCGGATTAATGAGACCATTGCACCCAATTCAGAGAAATCAAAGAAATCAACAATATGAAATCGACTCATTGCAAAAAAAATCCTAAACAGTATCAAATTAGAGAAATCAGACAAGAGGGGCGGAGGAGGTGAGTACCCGTCGCAGGTGGAGGAGCGGCTGACGTCGAATCGGGGTGTTTGGAGGGATGGAGCATCGGAGGAGTGAGCGGCGGAGGACTGAGCAGCGTTGAAGTGAGCGTCGGCGGAGTGAGCGCCGGAGGAGTGAGCGACGAAGGAGTGAGCGCCGGAGGAGTTAGCAGCGGAGGAGTGAGCGGCGTTACTGCGTTTAGAGGTTTGGAGCAATTTGGGTGTTTTAGGTTTAAGAGAATGCTCGGTCAGTGACATTTAGATGTGGGACTCGGTCAGACACAGCTGACTCGGTCAACAATTATATTGACACCATCAAACGAGTGGACCACTTACCGGGTCAGTGGTCAGCTCTTACTGGACCCGGTAATAGGTTATCAAACACCCCCTAAGTTTAAATACAAATGGTTGTAATGTGCAGGGACCAAGGTATGGAACTAACACACCAAGGTATGGAGCTAACAATTCAAACTTGTAAACATGCAGAGACTATTGCCAAAAGGTCACATATTGCTACTGTTAATATGAATGGCTAACCATAGATATAAGCAAATAGTCTAAATATATTTCCTTATTCTGTTTTTAGATCGTTATTTAATAATTTGTTTTAGATCCTATTGTATTTATCGCTTTGTAATATATTTTTCACACGGCCGCGGTCGAGTGTTATTGATCTTCGTAAATGATAGGTCGTGTTGCTTTTTAGGATGTTGCTTGCACATGATGATCACAACCGGTTACGGGGTTCAGCTCCTCCAAGCTTCCTATTCACTCTTACCTAAACGGTGGTCGATCGTAACGCGTGGGTGAATCAACATCTCGTTTGTTTTAAACGAGAAAGTGACCCGCCCGCGCGTTGCGGCGGGCCATCCTCGTTTGTTTTGACAATTCCATTCTGATGTAGCACAACAATGACCCACATAATCAAACAAAAGACCACGGAATCAAACTGAGATGTACAAAATGTACCCATATCATTAAACTGAAGACCTTGATGCTAATGATCCTACTAATATGAGATGTACAAAATGCGGAGTGTTGAGTTACCGGTCTTTTAGATGAGCATGCACTTGCGACAATTGACAGTCACATTCCTTACTATTCCTCCTCCTTTTTTTGGTTTATTCATAGGTGGCTGCTTGTCATCTGTATATGTTAATATTCTTGTTATCGCAGGGACTATGGATGAGCTGTACGGTTTTTACTATTAAGTTTTGAAGTCTTTACCTTGTGAGTCGTGAACATGCTTTCTCATGGACTTCCCTGCAGGTGTTTTTGTTGATGGTGGCCTCAGGTGTAACTGTTGTTGTCGCTGTTCTTTCTGAATTGTGATGTCAGATACTTGCTAAATGACTCATATTGTTCTCTTAGAGGCGCCGCTGGAGTTCTTTGGAGTGCTAATGAGCGACAAAATGTGATTGGGAATTATCTTTGGATGACCATGTATTTGCAAGTTATGTCAAGGCAGTCAAGCAGATCTTGGATCATGTCATTGAAAAACACTACTGGTAGTGTTGTTGTGTTGTCCATTACGATGGCATTAACGCAATACCTATTTCAAGATTTGAAGTTGAAGATTAAGTCAGTATATTCCAGAAATGTGTTTTCTTTAGTGTGAGTTATACCATGATTTCTTTACACTTGACTCACTTATTTCAACAAACAGTATCTATAACTTAAAAGTAAAAACAAAGCGGGGAATGACAAATAAATAAGCATGTCTAAATAAATACTAACACTCAACATGTCTAAAGAGGAGAAACACCAACTCATGCTACAAACAGCAACCAACAGATTTCCCTGCAAAAGAAACCCATGCCAGACTTACCTGCAAAAATTAGACATAGGTGATGATGTATATGAGTAAAAATCAATAGACAACTCAACTTTATTTAGGAATTGTGAACATCTGTCCAAAAACTAATTACAACATAGGCTAATTTCATAAAACACTATGTATGAGCACATCTCTTGAACCAAAAGAAAGGTAACATCGAACTGAACTTACATTAGAGCAAAAATATACTAAAGATCAGTTACAGTTAAGAAATAATATGAAAAAGAATTTACCCTATTAACATCAATATTTATATGGAAATATTCTATAGCTAATCACTCCATACAATCAATCAAACATTGACGATTCTTCAGCCAACAAAGTAAATAAAGGTCAATCATAAACAATCAAAACTGTAAAGAAACCCAAAAGCAATCCCATTTTCAAAGAGCAACAAAACAACAATCTATTTGAAAGCTATTGATGACCCATCAAGAATAAAACATTCACATCATAACTTTTAGTTATCAGGATTTGAATCAACTGCATGACAACAGAGAGTTATAAACCACAACATTCGTAACTATAAAGCTAAAAGTATGATGACATTAAAAATCTTCAGAACCGAAAAACTACAAAATCATATTAAAGTGATTACAAACACAAAAGTGAGAAGCTATAAAATCTGATTAACTTGAATGTAATTACAAAGCAACAGAAAGGTTCAGCAAGAAACTTCTTTAAGATCAAAAAGTTTGACAAAAAGGCTATATTTAGAAATTATAAACATCTGTCCAAAAACTGATTACAAACATAAAAGTGAAAAGCTAATAAATCTTATTAATGACTTCAATGTAATCACGAAGCAACAGGAAGGTTTAGTAACACACTTGAAATAAACTTTGAAGGAAAACATTTCATCAAACCTAGTATGAATTATAAGAAATATAAAACCAACAGTAATAAAAATTTACAAAATTGAGCTAAGCAATCACCCAAAACAAAACTAAAACCGGAGAGTTGAAAGAGAGATTATCAATTTGGAAAACTGAACACTTCAAAATAAAGTGACAATCTATTAATGGTGATAACCGTAAGTAAAAATTATAAACTCCAAAAGAAAACAAACATGCACTCACAATCCATAGATTACCGAAAAGGTATGATGCGAATTCCCGTATTTGATGTCAGTTGACCCACAATTTCATAGGTGATCGTTGACAGTAACTCAAAAACGCATTCATAAACCTGAGAAACTAAAAGAGGAAGAACCTCGAAGAGAGCAGTCCAAAAACGACACGTCAAAATCAGTAAAAGTTGAAGAAGGATTATAATCTCACCTCCGCCGAAGCCCACCGATGACCATCTTTCATCCATCAGTTTCCTCTACAACAAACAGATTAAGGAACGACATTTTGTTACCGGCGGTATTACACCGGAAGAACACCACAAAAACCAGAAAAGTAAACGGATCTGAAATGGTAAAGGACCAAAATCTGACCAAATGAGACCTCGACGACAACAACGCCGTAGAAAGATTCTTTCTCTCTTTAAAAGACCCCAAATCGACCACAACAGCAGCGCCGCCGGATTTCGTCAGGGGGAAGATTGTGTACCGGATGTCCATGCCGTCATCGTGGAAAAATTGAAGAAAAAGACCAAGAGGGCTGAAAATCAAACATGCAAGCAGAAATCACAATTTAGAAACACAAACTTAAGAATAACACATTCTAAATTGAATATCGAACATGCAAAAGAACGAAAAATACAAAACAGATAAAGAAAACGTAAGAAATCTACAAAGACAATCATCAATTTAGATTAACACATACGAAAAATTGAAACCATCAAGCACCACCACATCGATAACGATCGACGGCAAAACACGAAGCAACACCAACGCCGGGGAAAACCCTAAATGGGTTCACGAAACACCAAGCGCCATCATCGTTGGGAGACGATTGGGTGATGACGGTTCACAGAGGTGCAAATCGACGACGAAAATGGCAGAGATGGAGGCCTGAGATCAAGTCTTAGTGTAGCAAACCAGAAGAAAGAACCCTTCTCTGCAACTTTCTTGAAGAATGTCTTTGAGGAGAGAGAGAATAATTTTGAGCAATTATGAAAAGAAGCACACAGAAAAAGGAAAACAGGATGCCACAGCTAGCAGAGGGAAAAAATAAAAACGTAAAGAAAAGAGAAGGACTAAATTTGCCAAGGAAGCAAAATCATGTGGCCAAAGTTTGAGACACAAAAAGTCTCCTATTCAACTACAATTTGCATTGTATATTATATAAATATGATATATATAATTGTATTGTACATTTTTGAATATATGTGGAGATTATTTATTACGTAAAAAGTAGATAAGTACTTTTTTTTGCAACATTTTTATATGAAAAAATTGCTTAATGTTGATTTTTAAATTTACATTTGAAAATTATAATAACTTTTCTTATAACATGCTTACAACTTTTTCTTTTCCTATTATAACATTTAAACTTTAAAGTTTTAAGAGTAATAATGTATCTTAGCTTTAATCATTAATTAGCTTACAATAAAAGCTTAAAAGTGTCTCAAGAGAAATATGATATATATAATTGTATTGTACATTTTTGAATATATGTGGAGATTATTTA
>JBCNJP010011659.1:0-15364 GCA_039602395.1 Deinandra increscens subsp. villosa
ACATTTACGTATAACGTACGGTTGTTTTTACAATCGTGATTGACGATTGAGAGGCTTCGTCCTTGCAACCTCACATGTTTGTCTTCCCTTCCAAGAATCACAGATCAGTACTTCTGAGTTCCCACGACAAAATATGTTATTCCTTTTAATACGGTTTATACGGTTTATTCGGTTTTGAACCGGAACCGAACCGTATTGAATATGGTTTATTTGATTTGGTTTGTAAGTTTTTCAATATGGTTTGGTTTGGATATGGATGTGACAAAAAATAATTACAAACCAAATAAACCAAATCGAATAAACCGAATAAACCGTAAACCGAACCGTTGAACACCCCTACCCAGAATGGTGTCTACAGTTCTATATTTTTTTGGATATCTATAATGAGACATGAGTCATATAGGTGTATACGTGTCATACATGATTAGTGTGTTATAAGTTGTCTTATAACACATATCTATGTGAGCCGAATATACATATACGAGTTATATAGGGTTATATAGAGTTATATAGGTGTCTAACTTTTTTTTTAATAAAATCAAGTCCAATTTTTTAACTTGATATGATTTCTAGTATCACTCTTGATTGCTTCATAAAACAAGAGTAAAAAGGACAATAACATTTTTATTCATAGTTTATATTATAGTAAGATAAAGTTTACCTTGGAACACCTAGATCAAACTATCCTTTTTATTTTATGTAATTTGTATTTCGATTGCATTTGAATTTTTTAAATCTAATTTGCATTTCTTGACGATACACAATCATTTCAAGCATTTCTATTCATGAAAAATTGAAGACCCTGTCCACGAACATCCGTAGCGATCCCTATCATCCTCGGCGAGGATAAACCCATCCGAAAGAACATCACAATTCGAGAGTAGATGTTAAAACTAATGATAATTTTTGTTAAAACACACAATCGTTAACTATTTTTTTTTATATTTAAACTGATGGTACATGTTATTAAATGAATCAGTTGATGACAATCGTTAACTATTTATATAGTAGTTTGTAGTATGCATATCGAAAATTTTTGTGTCACCGTGTTAAATAAATAATAGAATATTACGTCATGTCAAATAATTGGTACAATATTGTTTCATATCAAATAATATTAACTCACCTCGAGGAAATCTTATCGAAAATGCTATTCTAAAGAAGGAAAAGGGTTTCTATATATACTATCCGTATAGGTATATATGAGTCATATAACATGAAACCTATACGACTCTTATAGATCTATACGAGTCGTATGTCATTGTGTCTAATCGAGATGACATGCATTGTAGCCTCTATCTATACGACTACGACGGGAATAACAATAACACATCTAGATAAAAAAATATAAATATGTGTGTGTATATATATATATATTTATATATTTGTTTAATTGTTTTTCATTTCATAAGAAGACACGAGTCCTAACTATCTAGTAGGTTTATCTCCTCAATGATTAGCACACTTATAATTTTGTAGTTTTCCTCCTAAAATAAATATTGACCAACCTTTTGATTCCTATCATTCTATAAATAATCACTTTTAGAAAGAAAAGAAAAAGTAACAATTTAAAATTATATGTTATATGAGATATTTTGTTATTGTAAAAGTTGGTGAAAAAAAAATCATATATTTGGTTCTTTCAAATTATTATTTTTACGTCTTATTGGACGCACTAATGATTAGGAATTACATTATCTACTCTTATATCTTTATAATATTCTTAAATCATTTGTTTGTTGTCTGTATCTTCATTTATTACTTTTATAACAAATTTGGTCCCAAAAAAAAACAAGACCGAACCACCTTCAAATGCAGGGCGGTGCGAAGCCGGATAGAAGCAGGGTCAGGGTCCGGTCTGGCCCGACCGGGGGAGGAGTTGCACCATCAGAATATTCCTTGGTTGTGATATAAATGAATAACACAAATTAATAATTTAGGTGTAAACAAAACTTAAATTTAGACTCTGGCTTTCAAGTGTTAACTTAAAACCGTTTTTTTTAACCGGTTCTTCACGTAAAAACCTCAAATTAGTTGGAACCTACGGTTTCTACTGGTTCATAACCACTGTGTACTTACCGGTTAAAAACCAGTTCGGTTGGGATAACCAGTTTTGTTTGTTTGTTTTTTTTTTTTTTGCATCCCTGACCCTCATGGCTACGCATGGCCTTACAAATATGTAAGAAATAAAACTAGATTTCATAATTCGCCGTTGCTGCAAGAATAACGCGAATTAAACACACAAAACAATTGTATTTCTATAACGTTACATAAAGAAAATGGAAACAAAATATATTTGTGTAACGATCCAAACGTTTAAAGTATTGAGCCAATGACGTAAAAGTTATGTTAATAAGTGTACATATTATACGACAATTACTCTGCTAAATTCTTCAAAATTGAAAAAAAAATATATGTTACATTATCATATGGATTACACCACCAACTCATTTATTAAACTTACACGACTATATCTATTAAAGTATCAAATCATATATTAAATTTATTATGTTTAGATATATATGAACCAAACACTCTATAAGTCAATGTGTTTGTTCATAAGGGGATGAAATTTACAGGCAATCAGTGGAGCCCCTAAAGATGCTCACTATTTTAATAGACTTGCGAGTGAACATCTACATTATAGGAATTACGTGCATTCCAAGTGACTTCTTCTCATAAATAAAACTTGTAACGTAAAATAATGTAGGGTAGATATTAACGTAATCAAGTGACAAATTGACGAAAAGTATTTTTAAATTAATTAAGGTGCAAGACATGGGATAGATTGAAAGAATTTGTGTAATTTTTCGTTTAGATTGTAACTAGATAGTGTCCCGAGTAAATATCCGAGACTGTGATATTAAAAAAATTAAACGAAGTAAAACATAAAAGTTTTTTTCTAACTATTAAACGAATGATCGAATTGGAGTTTAAGTTCATCAATGATGGGTTTAGAAAATCACGACTTTGTTTTTTGATTCGTTCACCATCATTCGTTGATTGAAACCTAAGCAATATGGATCTAGTTTTGTTAGGTTTTCTTCAACGAATCCAAAGCAATTTACGGATTAAATTTTCACTAAGAAATGAAGAAGATATGATGAATCAAAGTTATGGTATCGTAAAACAAATATGAATAATTTTGTATGGAAATAATTGAAGTATTTGATTTTTATGTTGATCGAATCCTGAAATCGTTAATATAAACAGATAATAATATGTAAAGATTACCTGTGGTGAACTGATTGAGATCAGCAGCAGTCAGGTTGTCCATTCCTGTTAATAGCCTTGGTTCCCCTTTAGGGTGTATAGCTAATGATGGGAAAAGGATTCGTGAAGATCACGAATCAGAGAGAGAGAGAGAGCCGAGATAGAGAGAGAGATCGGTTGAGATGATGATGGTGATTAACCTTTAATCTCTCCCTAAGAGCCTCTATTTATAATACACCCAAGGGGAAACCCTAGCCCATCTAGAAAGGGTAATTACGTCCATCAAGTAATACCAGATAGGGTTAAAACCGTAATTGATTATTTAAGATAAATGATTAAAGGACATAAGATATTTATTTATATATATATACCGAAATATATTAAGATATATAAATAAATATTGTCTTACATTCTCCCACTTGGCCGAATGATCATTTATATGAGGTACTAGATAAGTCTGATCAGAATTTAGTACTCATTTCAATTTTAAACCAAAATTGCAGCAGAAAAATACAGTCATAGAGTTGATTATCCAACTCAAGACCCCCATTAATCATACTACAATCCCAAATTTAAAATTCAACATAAATTTAGAATCAATTACCAAAGTAAGCCCTTCCGTTGATTTATAATAAAGCTGTCTATATGTCAATAAGGCATGCATAACATATTAAGAGACAAAATCAATCGTAAGAGGAAATTTTATTAATAAGAAGTACAATATGCTTAGTTAAGGTCTTTAGTAAAGCCCATTCTCGAAATAAGATCTTCGAACACTTTAATTGGGAGACCTTTAGTCATCGGATCCGCAAGCATATCTTTAGTACTTATATACTCAATACAAAGAACATTTTCCTCAACTCGTTCACGAACGAACAAATACTTTGTATCGAGATACAGTCCAGCGCCAGTCGAACTGTTACTGTTCGAGAAAGTAACGGCAGCTGAGTTATCACAATAAAGCTTCAATGGTCTGGAAATGGAATTAACGATTTTGAGTCCAGCTATCAGATTTCTAAGCAACATTCCATGACAGGTTGCATTGTAAACAGCAATGTACTCTGCCATCATAGTGGATGTTGTAGTTAGCTGTTGTTTATGACTCTTCCATGAAATGGGCCCGCCTGCTAACATAAAGATGTATCCAGAAGTGGATTTCTTATCATCTTTACATTTGGCAAAATCAGAATCAGAGTATCCGACTAACTCCAAATTGTCGCTTCTTCTGTAAGTCAGTTTGTAGTCTCTCGTCCCATTCAGATATCTAAGAACTTTCTTAGCTGCTGTCCAGTGATCATGGCCAGGATTAGTCTGATAACGGCCTAACATACCAGCAACGTAAGCAATATCTGGACGAGTACAGACTTGAGCATACATAATACTACCGACTACAGACGCATAAGGTATCATTCTCATTTGCTCCTTTTCTTCATCTGTTTTCGGACATTGAAACGAACCGAAAACGTCTCCTTTAACTACAGGAGCTTTTGAGGGGTTACTATGTTGCATGTTATATCGAGCAAGGACACGCTCAATGTAAGCCTTCTGGGACAAGCCTAAGATCCCTTTAGCTCTATCTCGGTGAATTTCGATGCCTATAACGTAAGAGGCTTCTCCGAGATCTTTCATGTCAAAGTTAAGCGAAAGTAACCGCTTTGACTCATGCAACATGTCAAGACTATTACTTGCCAATTGTGACAACCCGTCCGAATCAGGTCAAACCTCTCTCCGTTGACTTTCGTTGACTTTTAAATTACGTAATAGTTATGTGATTTACTGCTTTAATACATGAATAACCGTGATAGTTAAATGATTAATCGACTTCGATTCCACCTTAAACTAAATATATGCGTACGTAAAATATAACGTCCATCGTATAATTAAATGTGGAATTTCAACAATAAGAAAATAAATATAAAATTTGACATTTTATATTTTATCAAACCGATTCAAAACTGTTAACTCATTTCATGAACTTAAAATACGTGTTACGTTGTCAAGACTTAGCCAATATCCAAACCACTTAGCCAATTGGGCCCGGTAAGCCCAATAAGCCCAAAAATGTCCGGATTGACCCGAAAATTTAACCGAATGCTCGTATCAACTAGTCGAGTAAAACCCCAAACTCAGAAACCCGACCCGCGGCCCAGATCACAGTGGGCCGTAACCGGCCCAATTCCTTTTTCCTTTCGACTCGCGGCCCAAACCGAGAACCAAATGGGCTTCGGCCCATTCCCACCAAAACCCGATTGGGCTTCGGCCCAATCCCTCTCGCAACTCGACTGGGCTTCGGCCCAGACCCCACTTGAAAAACCAAATGGGCTTCGGCCCATTTTTCTTAAATAAAAACGATTGGGCTTGGCCCAATTCTTAAACAAATTTGTTTTGTTAAGCCCACTAGTTTATAAATCTTAACCAACCTTTTTATAAAACACTATTATTTTTATAAAAGTTGAGTTAGCAATATTTATAAAAATAAAAATAACCTTTCAATTTGATAAAATATATTGGAATTATATTTTAAAAAGTTGGGATTTTTATAAACTTCTAACTCACTTATATTTTATAAAAGCTCCTAAATCTTTATAAAACTTATAAAAATAAGTCACCTACTCAAGAGATTAGTTGGGTTTAATCTCAACTTGACAACACATAATTGTCCAAGGGTTAATAAATCCACTTTTAAGTATAAAAAGGAGGTTAAGGGGGGCTTGGTCTCCTTGCACCCAACCAAGCAACACAACACTCTCCCCCCTCTCTTCTCCCTTAACCGGCCACCCCACCACCGCCGGCCACCCCCTGCCGCCGGTCAACCACCGCCGGACCACCCCTGCCGCCGCCGGACCACCACAGCCCCGCCGAGCCGCCGCCACTCCACCTCCTTCTCTCGGTTTTTCTTGGCTCACTTTTGTGAGTCTCCTACACCTTTTCTTTCTTGTGTTCTATCATGTTATCACCCATGATCAACCCCTCAAGTCTTGACAACCATAAAAACCACTAACACTTATGATTAAATCTTTTAATCTTGGAAAGCTTGCTTGCAAACAACTAACACAACTCTTTCTCTTAACCTCCATTCTTTTTAGATCAAAGATGGTGAAACACTTAGTGAAACCTTATGGCTAGTAGCTTAAGTGCACCTAGATCTAATGAAATCCATGGATTTCAAAGTTAATTGTTTGCAAATCCAAGCCTCTTCATAATTAATAAAAATGTGAATGTATATTGAGTAATCATCAAAGTCCCTCTTCTTAACCTCCATTCTTCTTATGATCTTTAAACATTCTCATGGTGTTCTAGGAACTTAAAGTAGCCAAGAGAATGGGGTGAAACACTTGAAGAAATCTATGGAAAGTATTCAAGTGCACCCAAGATCATCATGATCACTCATATGCAATTTACATAACCTTAAGTTAAAAGACTAAATGATGTTACTTGTTATTATTTGTTTTTGGTCCTAACACATGCATTAGTGTTAGTAGATTATTATTTACTTTCCTTGTCCTAACACTAATGTGTTAGTGATTGTATTTATTTTATTGTCCTAACACAAATGTGTTAGTGATTGCATTTAAATATATATTTGGTCCCAACACATATATGTTGGTTGATTATTGTTATTTCATGATGCTTAGTAAAAATGTTAACTAACTATATATAAACCATGTTATATTATGTTAACTTATTACATGAAATGATAATAAACAAATATATAAACTAAGAAAACATGGACTTATTTAAATAAAAGTTACATATGTAACCTATGACTAAAACAAAAGAATATACTTCTTAAAATAAGTCAAGTAACATATTAAATGTGTTACCAATGATTAAATGATTGGACAAAAAGAATAAAAATAAATGATAGATTTGGTAAGAATAATATTTATGTCAAATGATTAATTTGACATAAATACTTGGATTTATTACAAGTTTTAACCTTTCTTGGAATTTACTAGAAATGGACATTTTATAAAAAGATTCTTTTTGAAGATAAATATTTTCATAAAAGATTTTTATAAAAATAAACCAAGACAAATCATTTGTTTAAAATGTCTTCAAAGGCTTTTAATGTTACTTTGATAAAAACGAAGTATACAAAAATGAACCGACGTTCGTTGGAGATTTTAAATAAAAGTCAAGTTTATTAAATCAAATGTTATAAATCCAAGCGTCGTCATAAATATTTTTATCAACATTTTTCTATATAATATTTCATGAACTTGAAATATTAACCAATCTTTGGAAAAGATTAAATGTTAAAAACCTTAAATGATTTTTCTTAAAGATGTATGTTTTATAAAATAAAACAAACGTTAATAATTATTTTTGACAAATAATTATTTGACTTAAACTTTGTTTTATTCATCAAAGGAGTGTTAATCATAATTATTGAAATAATTATAACTTGCAAGATTAACAAAATCGACTAAGTAGTTATTTATTTAAAATAATTATTCGAACTTGTGAAAATAATAATAAACATTATTATATCTTTTTCTCAACGTTCAAGACTTGGTTGAATTATTGAAAATCTTTGATGAATAAAACAAAGTTTAAGTCAAATAATTATTTGTCAAAAATAATTATTAACGTTTGTTTTATTTTATAAAACATACATCTTTAAGAAAAATCATTTAAGGTTTTTAACATTTAATCTTTTCCAAAGATTGGTTAATATTTCAAGTTCATGAAATATTATATAGAAAAATGTTGATAAAAATATTTATGACGACGCTTGGATTTATAACATTTGATTTAATAAACTTGACTTTTATTTAAAATCTCCAACGAACGTCGGTTCATTTTTGTATACTTCGTTTTTATCAAAGTAACATTAAAAGCCTTTGAAGACATTTTAAACAAATGATTTGTCTTGGTTTATTTTTATAAAAATCTTTTATGAAAATATTTATCTTCAAAAAGAATCTTTTTATAAAATGTCCATTTCTAGTAAATTCCAAGAAAGGTTAAAACTTGTAATAAATCCAAGTATTTATGTCAAATTAATCATTTGACATAAATATTATTCTTACCAAATCTATCATTTATTTTTATTCTTTTTGTCCAATCATTTAATCATTGGTAACACATTTAATATGTTACTTGACTTATTTTAAGAAGTATATTCTTTTGTTTTAGTCATAGGTTACATATGTAACTTTTATTTAAATAAGTCCATGTTTTCTTAGTTTATATATTTGTTTATTATCATTTCATGTAATAAGTTAACATAATATAACATGGTTTATATATAGTTAGTTAACATTTTTACTAAGCATCATGAAATAACAATAATCAACCAACATATATGTGTTGGGACCAAATATATATTTAAATGCAATCACTAACACATTTGTGTTAGGACAATAAAATAAATACAATCACTAACACATTAGTGTTAGGACAAGGAAAGTAAATAATAATCTACTAACACTAATGCATGTGTTAGGACCAAAAACAAATAATAACAAGTAACATCATTTAGTCTTTTAACTTAAGGTTATGTAAATTGCATATGAGTGATCATGATGATCTTGGGTGCACTTGAATACTTTCCATAGATTTCTTCAAGTGTTTCACCCCATTCTCTTGGCTACTTTAAGTTCCTAGAACACCATGAGAATGTTTAAAGATCATAAGAAGAATGGAGGTTAAGAAGAGGGACTTTGATGATTACTCAATATACATTCACATTTTTATTAATTATGAAGAGGCTTGGATTTGCAAACAATTAACTTTGAAATCCATGGATTTCATTAGATCTAGGTGCACTTAAGCTACTAGCCATAAGGTTTCACTAAGTGTTTCACCATCTTTGATCTAAAAAGAATGGAGGTTAAGAGAAAGAGTTGTGTTAGTTGTTTGCAAGCAAGCTTTCCAAGATTAAAAGATTTAATCATAAGTGTTAGTGGTTTTTATGGTTGTCAAGACTTGAGGGGTTGATCATGGGTGATAACATGATAGAACACAAGAAAGAAAAGGTGTAGGAGACTCACAAAAGTGAGCCAAGAAAAACCGAGAGAAGGAGGTGGAGTGGCGGCGGCTCGGCGGGGCTGTGGTGGTCCGGCGGCGGCAGGGGTGGTCCGGCGGTGGTTGACCGGCGGCAGGGGGTGGCCGGCGGTGGTGGGGTGGCCGGTTAAGGGAGAAGAGAGGGGGGAGAGTGTTGTGTTGCTTGGTTGGGTGCAAGGAGACCAAGCCCCCCTTAACCTCCTTTTTATACTTAAAAGTGGATTTATTAACCCTTGGACAATTATGTGTTGTCAAGTTGAGATTAAACCCAACTAATCTCTTGAGTAGGTGACTTATTTTTATAAGTTTTATAAAGATTTAGGAGCTTTTATAAAATATAAGTGAGTTAGAAGTTTATAAAAATCCCAACTTTTTAAAATATAATTCCAATATATTTTATCAAATTGAAAGGTTATTTTTATTTTTATAAATATTGCTAACTCAACTTTTATAAAAATAATAGTGTTTTATAAAAAGGTTGGTTAAGATTTATAAACTAGTGGGCTTAACAAAACAAATTTGTTTAAGAATTGGGCCAAGCCCAATCGTTTTTATTTAAGAAAAATGGGCCGAAGCCCATTTGGTTTTTCAAGTGGGGTCTGGGCCGAAGCCCAGTCGAGTTGCGAGAGGGATTGGGCCGAAGCCCAATCGGGTTTTGGTGGGAATGGGCCGAAGCCCATTTGGTTCTCGGTTTGGGCCGCGAGTCGAAAGGAAAAAGGAATTGGGCCGGTTACGGCCCACTGTGATCTGGGCCGCGGGTCGGGTTTCTGAGTTTGGGGTTTTACTCGACTAGTTGATACGAGCATTCGGTTAAATTTTCGGGTCAATCCGGACATTTTTGGGCTTATTGGGCTTACCGGGCCCAATTGGCTAAGTGGTTTGGATATTGGCTAAGTCTTGACAACGTAACACGTATTTTAAGTTCATGAAATGAGTTAACAGTTTTGAATCGGTTTGATAAAATATAAAATGTCAAATTTTATATTTATTTTCTTATTGTTGAAATTCCACATTTAATTATACGATGGACGTTATATTTTACGTACGCATATATTTAGTTTAAGGTGGAATCGAAGTCGATTAATCATTTAACTATCACGGTTATTCATGTATTAAAGCAGTAAATCACATAACTATTACGTAATTTAAAAGTCAACGAAAGTCAACGGAGAGAGGTTTGACCTGATTCGGACGGGTTGTCACAATTGGCAAGTAATAGTCTTGACATGTTGCATGAGTCAAAGCGGTTACTTTCGCTTAACTTTGACATGAAAGATCTCGGAGAAGCCTCTTACGTTATAGGCATCGAAATTCACCGAGATAGAGCTAAAGGGATCTTAGGCTTGTCCCAGAAGGCTTACATTGAGCGTGTCCTTGCTCGATATAACATGCAACATAGTAACCCCTCAAAAGCTCCTGTAGTTAAAGGAGACGTTTTCGGTTCGTTTCAATGTCCGAAAACAGATGAAGAAAAGGAGCAAATGAGAATGATACCTTATGCGTCTGTAGTCGGTAGTATTATGTATGCTCAAGTCTGTACTCGTCCAGATATTGCTTACGTTGCTGGTATGTTAGGCCGTTATCAGACTAATCCTGGCCATGATCACTGGACAGCAGCTAAGAAAGTTCTTAGATATCTGAATGGGACGAGAGACTACAAACTGACTTACAGAAGAAGCGACAATTTGGAGTTAGTCGGATACTCTGATTCTGATTTTGCCAAATGTAAAGATGATAAGAAATCCACTTCTGGATACATCTTTATGTTAGCAGGCGGGCCCATTTCATGGAAGAGTCATAAACAACAGCTAACTACAACATCCACTATGATGGCAGAGTACATTGCTGTTTACAATGCAACCTGTCATGGAATGTTGCTTAGAAATCTGATAGCTGGACTCAAAATCGTTAATTCCATTTCCAGACCATTGAAGCTTTATTGTGATAACTCAGCTGCCGTTACTTTCTCGAACAGTAACAGTTCGACTGGCGCTGGACTGTATCTCGATACAAAGTATTTGTTCGTTCGTGAACGAGTTGAGGAAAATGTTCTTTGTATTGAGTATATAAGTACTAAAGATATGCTTGCGGATCCGATGACTAAAGGTCTCCCAATTAAAGTGTTCGAAGATCTTATTTCGAGAATGGGCTTTACTAAAGACCTTAACTAAGCATATTGTACTTCTTATTAATAAAATTTCCTCTTACGATTGATTTTGTCTCTTAATATGTTATGCATGCCTTATTGACATATAGACAGCTTTATTATAAATCAACGGAAGGGCTTACTTTGGTAATTGATTCTAAATTTATGTTGAATTTTAAATTTGGGATTGTAGTATGATTAATGGGGGTCTTGAGTTGGATAATCAACTCTATGACTGTATTTTTCTGCTGCAATTTTGGTTTAAAATTGAAATGAGTACTAAATTCTGATCAGACTTATCTAGTACCTCATATAAATGATCATTCGGCCAAGTGGGAGAATGTAAGACAATATTTATTTATATATCTTAATATATTTCGGTATATATATATATAAATAAATATCTTATGTCCTTTAATCATTTATCTTAAATAATCAATTACGGTTTTAACCCTATCTGGTATTACTTGATGGACGTAATTACCCTTTCTAGATGGGCTAGGGTTTCCCCTTGGGTGTATTATAAATAGAGGCTCTTAGGGAGAGATTAAAGGTTAATCACCATCATCATCTCAACCGATCTCTCTCTCTATCTCGGCTCTCTCTCTCTCTCTGATTCGTGATCTTCACGAATCCTTTTCCCATCATTAGCTATACACCCTAAAGGGGAACCAAGGCTATTAACAGGAATGGACAACCTGACTGCTGCTGATCTCAATCAGTTCACCACAGGTAATCTTTACATATTATTATCTGTTTATATTAACGATTTCAGGATTCGATCAACATAAAAATCAAATACTTCAATTATTTCCATACAAAATTATTCATATTTGTTTTACGATACCATAACTTTGATTCATCATATCTTCTTCATTTCTTAGTGAAAATTTAATCCGTAAATTGCTTTGGATTCGTCGAAAGAAAACCTAACAAAACTAGATCCATATTGCTTAGGTTTCAATCAACGAATGATGGTGAACGAATCAAAAAACAAAGTCGTGATTTTCTAAACCCATCATTCGATGAACTTAAACTCCAATTCGATCATTCGTTTAATAGTTAGAAAAAAACTTTTATGTTTTACTTCGTTTAATTTTTTTAATATCACAGTCTCGGATATTTACTCGGGACACTATCTAGTTACAATCTAAACGAAAAATTACACAAATTCTTTCAATCTATCCCATGTCTTGCACCTTAATTAATTTAAAAATACTTTTCGTCAATTTGTCACTTGATTACGTTAATATCTACCCTACATTATTTTACGTTACAAGTTTTATTTATGAGAAGAAGTCACTTGGAATGCACGTAATTCCTATAATGTAGATGTTCACTCGCAAGTCTATTAAAATAGTGAGCATCTTTAGGGGCTCCACTGATTGCCTGTAAATTTCATCCCCTTATGAACAAACACATTGACTTATAGAGTGTTTGGTTCATATATATCTAAACATAATAAATTTAATATATGATTTGATACTTTAATAGATATAGTCGTGTAAGTTTAATAAATGAGTTGGTGGTGTAATCCATATGATAATGTAACATATATTTTTTTTTTCAATTTTGAAGAATTTAGCAGAGTAATTGGTCGTATAATATGTACAGTTATTAACATAACTTTTACGTCATTGGCTCAATACTTTAAACGTTTGGATCGTTACACAAATATATTTTGTTTCCGTTTTCTTTATGTAACGTTATAGAAATACAATTGTTTTGTGTGTTTAATTCGCGTTATTCTTGCAGCAACGGCGAATTATGAAATCTAGTTTTATTTCTTACATATTTGTAAGGCCATGCGTAGCCATGAGGGTCAGGGATGCAAAAAAAAAAAACAAACAAACAAAACTGGTTATCCCAACCGAACTGGTTTTTAACCGGTAAGTACACAGTGGTTATGAACCAGTAGAAACCGTAGGTTCCAACTAATTTGAGGTTTTTACGTGAAGAACCGGTTAAAAAAAACGGTTTTAAGTTAACACTTGAAAGCCAGAGTCTAAATTTAAGTTTTGTTTACACCTAAATTATTAATTTGTGTTATTCATTTATATCACAACCAAGGAATATTCTGATGGTGCAACTCCTCCCCCGGTCGGGCCAGACCGGACCCTGACCCTGCTTCTATCCGGCTTCGCACCGCCCTGCATTTGAAGGTGGTTCGGTCTTGTTTTTTTTTGGGACCAAATTTGTTATAAAAGTAATAAATGAAGATACAGACAACAAACAAATGATTTAAGAATATTATAAAGATATAAGAGTAGATAATGTAATTCCTAATCATTAGTGCGTCCAATAAGACGTAAAAATAATAATTTGAAAGAACCAAATATATGATTTTTTTTTCACCAACTTTTACAATAACAAAATATCTCATATAACATATAATTTTAAATTGTTACTTTTTCTTTTCTTTCTAAAAGTGATTATTTATAGAATGATAGGAATCAAAAGGTTGGTCAATATTTATTTTAGGAGGAAAACTACAAAATTATAAGTGTGCTAATCATTGAGGAGATAAACCTACTAGATAGTTAGGACTCGTGTCTTCTTATGAAATGAAAAACAATTAAACAAATATATAAATATATATATATATCACACACATATTTATATTTTTTTATCTAGATGTGTTATTGTTATTCCCGTCGTAGTCGTATAGATAGAGGCTACAATGCATGTCATCTCGATTAGACACAATGACATACGACTCGTATAGATCTATAAGAGTCGTATGGTTTCATGTTATATGACTCATATATACCTATACGGATAGTATAGAAACCCTTTTCCTTCTTTAGAATAGCATTTTCGATAAGATTTCCTCGATGTGAGTTAATATTATTTGATATGAAACAATATTGTACCAATTATTTGACATGACGTAATATTCCATTATTTATTTAACACGGTGACACAAAAATTTTCGATATGCATACTACAAACTACTATATAAATAGTCTATACGATTGTCATCATTTACTTAACTGATTCATTTAATAACATGTACCATCAGTTTAAATATAAAAAAAATAGTTAACGATTGTGTGTTTTAACAAAAATTATCATTAGTTTTAACATCTACTCTCGAATTGTGATGTTCTTTCGGATGGGTTTATCCTCGCCGAGGATGATAGGGATCGCTACGGATGTTCGTGGACAGGGTCTTCAATTTTTCATGAATAGAAATGCTTGAAATGATTGTGTATCGTCAAGAAATGCAAATTAGATTTAAAAAATTCAAATGCAATCGAAATACAAATTACATAAAATAAAAAGGATAGTTTGATCCAGGTGTTCCAAGGTAAACTTTATCTTACTATAATATAAACTATGAATAAAAATGTTATTGTCTTTTTTACTCTTGTTTTATGAAGCAATCAAGAGTGATACTAGAAATCCTATCAAGTTAAAAAATTGGACTTGATTTTATTAAAAAAAAAGTTAGACACCTATATAACTCTATATAACCCTATATAACTCGTATATGTATGTATATTCGGCTCACATAGATATGTGTTATAAGACAACTTATAACACACTAAATCATGTATGACACGTATACACCTATATGACTCATGTCTCATTATAGATATCCAAAAAAATATAGAACTCTAGACACCATTCTGGGTAGGGGTGTTCAACGGTTCGGTTTAGGTTTATTCGGTTTATTCGATTCGGTTTATTTGGTTTGTAATTATTTTTTGTCACATCCATATCCAAACCAAACCATATTGAAAAACTTACAAACCAAATCAAATAAACCATATTCAATACGGTCCGGTTCCGGATTTTCAAAACCGAATAAACCGAATTCAACCCGTATAAACCGTATTAACAGGAATAACATATTTTGTCGTGGGAACTCAGAAGAAGTACTGATCGTGTGATTCTTGGAAGGGAAGACAAACATGTGAGGTTGCAAGGACGAAGCCTCTCAATCGTCAATCACGATTGTAAAAACAACCGTACGTTATACGTAAATGT
>JBCNJP010011660.1:0-15346 GCA_039602395.1 Deinandra increscens subsp. villosa
GATAAGACTACCATCTGAATAAGCAAGTGCTCAGGGGAAGTTGTTGGTTTCTTTACAAGCTTCTAAAAGATTATCAAAGAAGATGTTCACATGCTTAAGGGGAAGCTGAAGATTTCAAGTCGATCTTTGATGAAGGAAATGATGCAGAGAGCAGTTAGAAATCATGAAGATCCAAGATCAACAATCAAGTTCTCCAAAGTTAGGGGTTTCAAGTTCATTTTTACCCTCTAATTTTTCGGGGGTTTTTTTTTTATCTTACTTCCTAACCTTATAACATACTAGGGTAAATACATCAAGCAAAAACGCTACATCAATGCGGATTGATCTGAGGCGTCCATCAAGATCATCCAACAGCCAGGATCTATGGTGTTTTCCGCCCATGGTGTTTTTTTTCCCCCCGAAAACGCCATAGGCGAAAACACCATAGATCTTGGCTGTTGGATGATCTTGATGGACGCCCCAGATCAATCCGCATTGATGTAGCGTTTTTGCTTGATGTAGCGTAACTCGACTCTATATATATATATATATATATATATATATATATATATATATATATGGGTTAGGTTTAAATTAGAACTTTTTCTTTAGAGAACTTTTGAGAACCATTCTGAGCCACAAATTTTCAGGGGGGAAGCATTCAAATTCATGGGGGGATTTCCATATATATAAACTAGTGGCTTAGAATGGTTCTCAAAAGTTCTCAAACCAAATTGGTTCTCAAATGATCCTCTCCCTATATATATGTATATATATGGAGAATATCATTTGAGAACCAATTGGTTTTGAAAACTTTAAAGAAACATTCTAAGGCTAAGTGTACTCATGGAGCCCCATAAACCCCTCCCTAAGACGTTTTGCGCCATGTGGCGTATGACGTGGCAAGGGCTTTATGGGTTTTGATGGTATAGTCATAAAGCACTCATGGAGCCCCTCCTCATCATTGCATCATCATTTTTTTTAATAATTTAATTAAACAAAATTAATATAAATACTAATTTCATTAAAAAAAATACAAATACAAATTACAACAAAATAAAACTACTAGACCTTAACATTAAAAAAACGTCATCAACCACCCCAGAGTCATGTGAAAACAACTTTTATTGTGAAAACACGAAAACAAATATTAAAACCTCTATAACTTTTTTATACGTTAATATTTTTTAAAAAAATTTACACCAAAATCTTTAAAATTATGTTATCTTTAGTTCTGGAAAAAAATAAAAAAAAATCAATTTTTTAAAAAATTATTATTACACAGGTGTAATAATTTTTTATTATTATTATTGCACATATGCAATAATATTAAAACCTTTATAACTTTTTCATATGTTAAAATATTTTATAATAAATCGCACCATAAATTTTATAATTCTATTATCTTTACTTCTTGAGAAAACTAAAAAAAATTCAACTTTGTTTTTATTTGTGTATTATTGCACATGTGCAATAGAAAATTATTATTGCACATGTGCAATAATATTAAAACCTCTATAACTTTTTCATACGTTAATATTTTTGATAAAAAATTATATCATAAATCTTATAATTCTGGAAAAAATTAACGTTTTTTTTGTTAATATTGCACATGTGTAATATAATTAATACGTATTATTGCACATGTGCAATAATAAAAAAATCACGAAATTTTATATGTTTAATTTTTTTTCCAGAATTAAAGGTGACATAATTTTAAGACTTTTGGTGCACATTTTTTAAAAAATATTAACGTATGAGCAAGTTATAGATGTTTTAATATTTGTTTTCGTGTTTTCGTAATAACATCTTGTTTTTATTTAATCTTTCCCTATATATATATATATATATATATATATATATATATATTTATATATATATACATGGGAAAGTTATTGTACAAATGGGATTTTCCGTGCGAAGCATGCGAAGGAGAGCAATATTGTCCGCGTGCGTTTAATGATAACCACGCAAGTTATATTGATAATCACGCAAGCTATATTTGATAATCACGCAAGCTATAATTCGTAATCACGTAAGTTATATTTCATAATCACGCAATTTATACGAGAGCACATAGATGAACTTTGAAAAAAAGTTTTTTTTTATAGAAAAAAGTATAGCTATACTATACTCGGATTAAAGAGAATAAAATTTCCGGTTTTATTGTGATTTTTTTTAAAAAAATAATTTCATATAAAAAGTTATAAACGTTTAAAAAAAATTGAGGGAACTTGAAAAAAGTCGTAGGCTATACCAGTTCTACCCCTCCAGCTTTTTCACGCTTTAAAATTTGTTCCTTACTTTTCACTTATATCATGATTAAATCTGAACCATTAAATTTATAGATCAAATGGTTGAGAGTCCTTCATACACTTCGCACGATTTGAGCCCTTTGTATTTGAAATTAGGGTTAGGTTAAAATAAGAACCAATTGATTTTGAAAACTTTTGAGAACCATTCTGTGGCACTAATTTTCAGGTGGGTGGGGGGGGGGGGGGGGTGGGCACTCAAACACACGCCGTGAACCCATTTTCCTCATTGCGCGATGGTTGTGTTATGGTGGTGTGATATTTTAGTGTGGAGTTTTCAACGGCATGAAGGAAAGCGACGGAGATATTATGTTCCAATCACAAGTTTTCAGAATTTTTTTTTGCTTTAACTAAATAAAAAATAACTCATTATCACATCACAACATCACATCATGTATACCACATTTGGTGTTATCAAATGATGTTATTCAGTCATCGGCTACGTAACATGATAACACCAAGTTATGACACAAAGTATTAAGTATACAACATTCCTAAACAAAATAGAACTTGCTATCTATTAAAAGTGAATATTATTTTGTTTATTCCATTCCGTTATAAATAAATTACAACTTAGCTACCTATTAAAATTTAAAAGTGAATATTTATATATTTAATTGCTTATTGTACTCTATAATATCACGTCACTTGTCACCCCTCTATCTCCGTGCACCGGCCGTTTTCCTTTCCCCACCGCTCACCAAAACCCGAACCCTTTATGCGCGGACCCTCACCAACATCTACTTCCGACTCAACATCCTGTCCATCTCTCCGTCCTCACCAAAGAACACGACTCTTCACCGATCCATCTCCACTAACTGTCTCCTGTAGGACCATTTCATTCCACATCGCATGTCCACTTCTGTTCTCCGCCCTCGTCAAAGGACCAACTCTTCACCGACCCCTCGCCACCAACTGTTTCCTCTTGAAACATCATGTCGGCTCAGCGTGATTTTCCAACCGTCATGTCGTCCCATATATATATGCTCTACATCCTCCACCATCTGTTTTTTTCACCATGTTCTTCACCCCTCACCCACATCCCCCAAAGATTCTAATTTCAATCCATTCAATCATCTTCCTTATCAGTTAAGTAAATCCGTTGATCAGATGTTTATTTTACATAACGCTGAAATAATTTTTTCTTGTTGTTTTGCAGAAATTGAATTCATTCATCAACTGCTCGGATCGACAATTTTATTACCGCCTCATCAGCAGTGACAGACCAAAAGTTTTTTTTGGTGGGGTTCAGAAATTTTTAGGGTACGGTCGTCCATCCTTATATACAAATTTTTTTTGAATCGGTTCAATTTGGTTCGGGTCGGGTCACGTTACATGATAATATCAACATATTCGGCAGTCTTAGAGGATGAATCGCTTTTCATACTACAAATAGGTCCATATTACCTACGTATACAAATACGAAATTATATCACCAATCACATTACAATTCCCTATTGAAAATAAACACAATTAGGCCGGTGTGTTTGAACTATGGCACAACAAATTATGCCATTTGATGTATTTTCAGTTCACAAAATAAACACAACTAGGCCACTGATATATTTTTAATTCAGATTACAAAATTATATAGTTATGTACACAATTATGATTTCTGAATATATCCTCAAATCTCAATTGGCAAGTTTTTTTTTTTTTTTTTTTTTTTTTTTGTATATAGTAATTTGGATTTATAGTTAAAAAACTCAAACCTAATATAAATACAAAGTTCATACTTAAAAACAGTTTTAGAAATTAATCCAATAGATTCTTAAAATAATTCTCAAGTTCCAAAACACAGATCCGAGGGTAAGAGACGATGACTCACCTCACCGAAAGTAGAAAACGCCAGTCGCCTAAAATATGTCGAAGTGAGGCGTTCGCCCGTTGGTGTGAAATGGCCAAAGACGGAATAGGGAAATCGGAATCCAGAGAAAAGAGAAATCAAAATTGGGAGTTGGGATGGCACCGCTGACGTTCCAGATTTCTTAAATTATTTTAATTAGAATTATAAATTTATATTTATGTAATTTTTTATTATTTGGGTATTGAGTATTGGGTTTGAGACTTTGGATAATTGGGTTAAAAGATTTAATATTATTGGGCTCAATGGTTTGGAAATATTTCAATCTTATAGATTAGTTTTTATAAGTTAGTTTTGTGATAATTTTTTTTTTGTAATACGATTAAATCTGTAAAATATAAAAAATTTAAACTAGAAATTATTTTGTTTTAGGGTTTGGGGTTGGTATAAAAATTTCATGGGGTTCGGTGTTCAAATTTATTGGGGTTCGGTTAAGATAAAATTGGATATATAGAATTACACAGGAAAAATTTATGGATGTCGGCCGAACCCGTTGGCTATACCTTAGGTACGCCACTGCTCATCAGTATAGAGGTATTGTTCTCACTTTTGAAATTACAGTCATTTACGTAGAGAAAGCAAATTTCAAATTATCTATCACTCGACATTGAAATCCTTCGACATTGAAATCCTAAATTCTAGGGTTTTCAATCATTTAGAGGTTTTTGATTTCATAGTCTTTTAAATTTAGACGTTTTTATTAGTGCTTTAAATTGAATAGTCTGTTTCCCTTGAAATTTAATTTCTACGGTTTGAAATCTTTAACAGGAACGCGATAAGAACGTCAACGCAACATTTCTCGATCAAATTTAGTTAATTAAAATTCCATATTTTACAATAATATTGATAAAAAAAGAGTAAATTATTGTTTTAGTCCCTATGGTTTGGTAAAAAAAACCACTTTCAGTCCAGTCCAGTCCTTTTAAAATAACTACTCTAATTCAATAGTTTCACATTTTATCTTGGTTTAAGTCTAGTCTAGTAACCCCATCCATTTTTAGGTTAAATATTTATAAAAAGACCAAAACGCCCTTAGCCTAAAATACTTAATAAAAGCATCTGTATAATCATAAAAAATTGAAAAGGATGTGTCTCTCTCCTCTTTTAGTCTCCCTCGTCTTTGTCTACTCTATCTACCAGTCTACCCTAATCCATCACCAGAAACAACCATCTTTGACCACCAGCTCAAGAACACAACCACCACCACCCTCCACTAGCATTAATCAGAACTATACCCCCAAATATCAAAGAAGACTGCTTAAAAAAACTTACCCTCCATCGTCGTTAATCAACCAATTCCTACGACTAAACTTAATATGACAAAAAATGAAAGTTTTAAAACACGGAAGTTAAAACAAAAGCCCCACATACTGAATCTAATGTCATAAAAAACTCACTTAGAAAATTCAATTTGTAACCCCCACATGTATCCCCTTGCTCCTTCATTGATGACGTATGTCTATTCACGATGACGTCACAGTCACCTTCAGACACATAACCCACCACACCGACCGGTCATCCACAAGGCCACTCGGTTGGGCACGGTGGTCGTCTATACAGACGGCACAGACTAACGCTCAAACCTACACAACCGGTCGGATGCCATGCCACCCAACCGGGCTCACTGATCAAGTATTACCAGAAATAGGCACTGTGGCACGCGCCGCTGGCTGACAGCCCAGTGGCACAAACCGCTTATTCGGGAATGACTCATTAATTGCACATCAAGACAAGGGTTGAGGGCTATAAACACCCCTCAACCACCAGGTTAGTTGGCATTCAATTACACTACTAATCATCCCTCTTTCTTGATCATACAAACACTCATTCTCATGCCCGAGCTTGGTCGCAGGACGCCCTGTCATGCCCCCCAAGAACAACGGTGTTTCTCTATTTTACAGGTCATCAAAGAAGCCAAGTGTTCTAGTCGGTCTCCCGGCTCTAGTTGAACCTCACTCGGTAGATCAGCTACCCAGACGTGCCGTCCTAGGAGCATCCCTATCTGCCCGTCCGGGGTAGCCAGATTCTACATTGGCGTCATCCGTACGGTATTTCTAAGCATTTCATGTCAGAAACATCGGACACTTAGATTGGGTTTACCACGCCCGGATGGGCCACCAAACAGTAGTGACACATCAGGGGATACCGAATCAGCGGTCTTGACCCTCACACCCGAAATAGTAAGCAGAAATTTCCCCCACATCAGGCAGAAGATGAACGAGTATGTCGCGGCCGAACGACTGAAGGGTGTCTGCCTCCAGCCGTCATACGATGACACCTAGCTAGAGTTGATCGTGAAAATACCACCATTAACCAGGTCCACAAACACCTCTGGCCCGACTGCTGTCGTGACGGACATAACAAGAGTAACCGAGTCAACCGGAGCGGCTAGTGGCGGCACAACCGCCACAGAGTCAGGTCACACAAGCACTGGCTCTGGAACATCGAACTACACTTTCTCCTTCGGAACAGCCGGTCTCGCCCACCCGTCTGACTTCCAGGGGTATCAAATGTACTATTCGTACCAGTACCCATCATACTACCCTTTCGGGCCACAAGCTTTAAGAGGGTTGTACCTCCCACCGTTCTCAATGATGGGGTACACAGCCGTCCGTCCACCAATGACCGGGCCGCACCCCCGGTTGGATACCACCACGGCAACGACAAACCCAATACCGATTCCGAAAGTAAATGCTGGTACACCCGACGACCTGTCCCTGCCATACGTACCAAATTGGGAGAGCAAGTTCACAGATCAAATTGAGAATTTCGAGTGCCCGCCAAAGACAAAACTCCCCACAACAGTAAAGACGTATGACGGGAGTACCGACCCCGAATACCACCTCCACTTATTCACATCAGCAGCAAGGATTGAGTAGTGGCCATTGCCCGTTTGGTGCAAAATGTTTGTGCAAACATTAACAAGGCCAGCCGGACTGTGGTTCAATGCATTACCAAATCGGTCCATAGACAGCTATGTTCAGCTTCGACAGCTATTTGTACAATATTTCGGTCAGCAAAAACGCTGCACAAAGGACCCAATTGAGCTCCACAACATCAGGTAAGGTGACCAAGAGTCCCTTCGCGCCTTTCTCGAGCGATACAAGATAGAATCACTCACTATCGGGCATGCAGATGAGCGAGAAAGGATATCGGGTTTCATTCGCGGAATCCGCACAAGGCACCTAATCAAAGACATGAGCGCCCGAGTGCCTCAAACAATACATGAAGCCTTTGACCGAGCAGAGGCGTACATTCGTGGGGAAGAAGCAACACAATTATGTGACAAAACACAACCGACACAAGGCAAAGGTCACAATAGACAGCCCGGTCAGCGTGAGGGAAGACGCCCCTGGCAGTTGGGCAGCGAGCGATCGGGCAGAGATGATAAGCAACAGACAGGGTTTGCACCATACGACCGACCGACGTCCTCCAGTCAACGGGGAGACAGAGGATGAAATGAGGAATTTAAACAAGCCCATGCCCATGGGGCCACACGCAGTCAACAAAAATGCAAACAAGTACTATGCATTCCACCTTGATAGGGGGCACGACACCGGTGAGTGCCACCAGTTAAAGAAAGAAATCATACAGGCGGTAAACACCGGACAACTAGCACATTTACTCAAAGAAATCAAGGAACAAAAGCAGAAAAAGACAGGAAGGTCGATCCCTTGATCGTAAACATGACATCCAATCCCAAGCAGAAGAAGCCCCGGCTTCGCAAGGACGAATGGGCAAGACAACCCATACATTTCCCGTCACTAGACCAGTCGGCCTCGTCCTTGAGCCCAAAGATCATCACGCTTATCGCAGCCGGCTGCCAATCCGCCGTACTTACGTCGATGGTGGCACCGCCTCAGATATCATGTATGAGGGTTGTTTCTCAAAGCTACCAGAAGAAATATGAGCCACGATCAGGCCCACAAGGACCACCATGATGGGATTCGGAGGAGACACTCTTTTCCCCACGGGAGAAATTACCCTACAAACAACACTGATAGACAGGCTGAATCAAAGGTCAGAACGGGTCACTTTCCTCGTTGTCAATCGAACATCGAAATACAACATCCTTTTTGGCCGACCGACGATATTTCAATTTGGCTACGTAGTGTCAACGGCCCACGGCATGATGAAATTCCCAACCCATCCGGGATTGCCACCATTCGGTCACAACAAACCAACTGTGATCTTACAGCAGACGCGACAAAGGAAGTGGCGCAAAGCAAATGGAAAGTCCACGACATTTATCCCGACCAGCTAATTACAATCGGCCCTGAGCTCACAAAACAAGTATGGGAAAAGCTGTACAACCTCATCCGTAACAGCCAGGATATCTTTGCATGGACACCAGCTGACATGACCGGGGTCCCTCAGACGATCACAGAACATTTGCTCAAGGTCGACCTGGCCTACCCACCAGTCGTCCAAGGAAAGCGAAGCATGGGCCGGGATGGAAGCAAAGCCATTTGTGAAGAAGTCACAAAGCTTGTGCAAGCAGGAATCCTTAGGGAAGTAAGGTGGCACAACTGGGTCGCCAACCCAGTCATGGTAAAAAAGAAGGATGGCTCATGGCGGATGTGTGTTGACTTCACGAAGTTAAACGATGCATGCCCCAAGAACTGCTACCCTCTCCCGTCCATAGACGCAAAGGTAGACTCCCTTTCAAGCTTCACATTCAAATGCTTTTTAGATGCCTACAAAGGCTATCACCAAATTAAGATGGATAAAGCCGACAAGGACAAGACAGCCTTCCACACAGATAAGGGTATATTCTGTTACACAAAAATGTCATTCGGTTTGAAGAATGCAAGAGCCACATATCAACGCCTCATTGATAAGGTATTCGACGAACAGATAGGCCGAAACATGGAGGCCTACATCGATGACTTAGTAATAAAAAGCCACAGAGAAGAAGGAATGATATAAACATTGAGGAAATCTTCGGTCAATTGCGGTCGATAAACATGAATCTCAACCCGGCCAAATGCTCATTCGGAATGAAGACAGACAAATTCCTCGGGCACTGCATAACTGACAAAGACATCATGGCAAACCCTGAAAAGGTCAAGGCCATCACACAAATGAAGGCACCACAAACCCTACAGGAGCTGTAATGCCTCAACGGCCGATTGGCAGCCCTACATAGGTTTATCTCCAAGTCAACCGAAAAAGCGCTTCTATTCTTCAAGGCCCTCAAACGGTGCACAGAAACAAAGGAGTTCCTTTGGATAGAAGAAGCAGACAACGCTTTCACAAAGGTAAAAACCACCTTGGCAAGTCTAACCTCTGTTACCGTGCCAGAAACGGGCGAAGAAGTAATCCTCTACCTGTCAGTCGGGAACGAGGCCATAAGCTCAGTCCTCTGCACCGAACGAGACGGTCGGCAGATCCCGATCTACTTCGTCAGCCGGGCCATGAAGGACCCCGAAACAAGGTACTCTAAATTAGAAAAACTACTGCTTGCACTACTACATACATCCAGACGGCTACGCCGCTACTTCTAAGCGTACAAAATCATTGTACTCACAAACTTTACCCTACGTGAAATCATACACAGGCCAGAGATATCTGGTCGATTCTCCAAATGGGCCATGGAACTAGGCGAGCACGACCTTCAATTCAAACCAAGAAATGCAATCAAAGGGCAGGCACTCGCTGATTTCATCACAGAGCTACAAACGGGGGAACATGAATAAAAAACCCCAGCACAAGAACACATCTTGCCACCACCAGTTACAAGCTCGGATGCTTGGACCCCGTACACAAACGGGGCCAAAAACAGTGAGGGCTCAGGCGCTGGTCGCGTCCTAATAGACCCAAACGGTGTCGAGGTAACATACGCCATCCGGCATAACTTTCCTAGCACAAAAAACGAAGCCGAGTACAAGGCCCTACTAGCCGGCCTTTGCTTGGCTAAGTGGATGAATGTTAAGAAAATATGAGTCCGTGTTGACTCTTTGCTTGTAACAAACCAGGTTAAGGGCGAGTTTGAAATCATAGGAGACACGTTACAGCGTTACGCTAACCGTGTGAAGGAATTGGCATCACAGTTCGAGGAATTCCACATCACGCAGATACCAAGAAGCCCTGAGCAAATACCGGTCGAAGTAATCCACCAACGAATAGATGACCCGACCGAGGTCCACCATGTAACCTTTCGGTTTTTCAAATATTTGTACTCGACCCGAATTCAAATCGTGATTGATAATCAATAAAGAATCGTGTTTCATTTTGTCTCATTCATCATATAATTATGTTTGGATATGTCATTTGTTGTGTTTCTATATTTCGATTACATTGCATTTCGAATCTCAAATTCAATTGTTTTCGTTAGTTAAGCTAAACCAAGAGAATTTGAGCAATCCAAACACGTGTTAAGCTTGTGGGTAATACTAGTCACGCACACAAATGGATACGAGTGAGGTTTCGCGAAAACTTGAGGTTTGAAATGTAAATAACGACGTTTCAGTTTTTATGCAATTTCGGTACGAATTGGACAACTCGCAAAACTCGAAAATCATATTTTTTTGGTTCACCATGTTATTACATATATTTTATGGTTGTGGTTAAAATTTAAAAAGGTTCCAAGTTAAAACGAGCTTGTACGATCAAAAAGAAAAAAAAAGATAGAAGATGGAAGGAATAGAAAATAGAAGAAGAAAAAAAATGTTGGGCAGCAGGGTCGAACCGGCAACCTATGGCTTAGAATATCAGCGACCTGACCACTCTGGCAACACATCTTTAGTGATAACAATCTAGTTCCAGCTAGGGCTGTTCAAAAAACTCGTAGCTCGTGGCTCGCTCGAAGCTCGCTCGGAAAAAACTCGAAATTAGCTCGCTCGAAAATTAGCTCGATTATAAACGAGCCGAGCCAGCTCGGCTCGGTTTCTAAACGAGCCGAGCCCGAGCCAAGGTCAGCTCGGCTCGTGGCTCGCTCGTTAGTTAGCTCGTTGGCTCGCTCGCTTGGCTCGTTTAAATTTAAGCTCAGTTTTTATTATATATACATATATATAACTGAAAATTATGAGTTTATTATTTATAATATAATTTTTAAGTTAATTACTAAGTTTCCTATAGTATTTTACTTAATAAAATATTAAATTAAAATAAGATATAAAACTGATATGATACTTTTTAGTAAGAAGTATTTGTTTTTATTGAAAATAAATAAATAAACATAGAATTTTAAAATTTTCATTACGAGTATGTCAAAAGTTATGTTTTAGTCATGTTATATATCAATATGTGTAAATAATATAAATTTTAAAAAATAAACTAGCTAGCTCGACAAGCCGGCTCAGGCTCAGCTCGACTTTTAACGAGCCGAGTTTGAGCTCAATATTTTAGCTCGTTAAAATAAACGAGCTGGCTTGGCTCGGCTCGGTTTCTAAACGAGCCGAGCCCGAACTTACCCTAGCTCGGCTCGACTCGGCTCGTTTACAGCCCTAGTTCCAGCAGTATATAAACACTCCCAGATTTGAGCTGTATTTTCACAGCCACGATTTTACTCGATTTTTGGCATAAAAACTCATCCAAAACATGTTTTTAATCCAAATTAACTACCAATAATCAATCCTTATCAACTATAATCGTATACTAATCCTCTGGAACTTTCAAACATGTTTTAGATTGAATCAAACACCTCAATTTATTATTTTTTTTAAACTTTCAAAGCTAGATAATCCTTATCTCCTCAAATTCGACCTAATCACGGATACCTCCACTATAAATACATGCATACCTCTCTTCTGGGATCCACACTCGACCATTCTCTTCTCTCAATTTAGTCCCAGAAGCTCTCGATCTCGTTTTCAAAAGTCAACGGGTCAGACTTTGACCATCCGATTTCTCCATTGTCCTTCGACTTTCTGAGGTAAGTTTCTTCACGAAAGTTGTTCCTTTTATTGTTTCCTTCAAGATAATACTCTCTGTTTTCGTTAATTATGCGTAAATCAAAAAGTCAAACTTGTGTTCTTGATATTTAATTGGGGAAATCTAAATAAGACCAAATTAATACAATATTCAACTGATCTCCGACTTATTCTCAAATAATTTATTAATGAGTAATATGATGTTCCGTAATGTCATAAAACCCAGATTTTGATCATAAAGATCAAAACTTTAACGAATTGACCCATTTAATCAAGACTTTTCTTTTGTAAATTTTTATCCGGAGAATTTGGTAATGATTTAATCATAGTATTCTGATCCGGATAGTCCATAATCATGTTAGATTAGGTTCGAAATCATAAACTTGGTTAAATATGCAATTTTGTAAACTTTAGGGTTGTTTTTGTAATTATGGAAACTATAGGGTAGATTTTGTCATTTAGGCAAAGTTGTGATATTTTCAATTCTAACCCTGTGGTTTATGAATTAATAAATTAAGAACCTAAGTTTATTTTATTCCAAAGTTAACACATAAAACTTTAGGAGTCAATTTTCTACAAATTTATGATCTAAACCCAAATCATGTAAATCAATTTAATTCCCCAATTATATATATGAACATGGACTTTAATCATCTCGATTCTTCTATTCATTTAGTCTATTCATTCGACTAGGGTGACCTCGGGATTCGCGATTCTATTTTCTTCGGTGTTATTTTCTCAACGCTCGCCCTACTAATCCGTGAGTATTCATAGCCCTTTTTTATATTTTATTATTTGGGGTGCAACATGTATTTATATTTAAATCATTAAACATATTATTCTTTAAACATTTATGCGATTTCATGTGCTCAATGTGTGAATTCTATGTGTGTGAAACTTGTGTGGATGGATTGTTGGTATTCGTTAGTCATTAATCATTAATCATTAATCGCATGTGTTCCATTAACGACCCCGAGCCTATGGTAACAATAATAGCTATTGGTTGACGACCCACCCATGATGTCGGAAATGAACTAATTTTCGATGGGTGATTGCTCCCTATATCGTCAGAGGATTGGTTACACATCACTCATATTACACGTTGAACATAGCATATGAACATATCACTTGACACGTAATCGCATGTTTTAATCTTATATGTATATAAACCTATGTTTGCTCACCAACTACTTTGTAGTTGACCTTTTACTTTATACATGTTGCAGGAAATCAGACTTGAGCTTTTTGGTTGATCACGCTAGGGTGCTGGACTTAGATAATGGCCTTAATCAGTTATTTGATATTTTGTTTGTTTTGGATTGTTTAGTTTCGTTTGTTTGTTTAGTGTTTGTAAGACATTTCCTATTATTCAATAAAAGGCATATCTAAGTATTTGAACTTTAAATTAGTGTCATTGAGCATCTGGACAATCATCACGCCCCGACATATTCCGCCGTCGGTTGGGGTGTGACAGATTGGTATCAGAGCCTTGGCTATAGGGATCTAGGTTATTAGAACTGGATGACCTAGACTATACCTTAGGTGTCCCACACGATTCACTCGTGTTAGTGTGCCTAGTATCATTTCATGTCCTTAGATGCTACTTAGGGTTGCCTTCTTCAATCTCATTTTCTCCTTAACACTTGACACACAAAAACACAAACTCTTCAGGCTTCCTAGCCTTTCCTTAGTAATGGTGCCTTACGTGCCATTTTAGGATCTTGACTTTTGATTTTAAATTCTCGTCAAGGTTAGGTTCTTAGTAATATGGCATGTAGTAACTGGAAGGGTGAAAACACCGGTAGCTGGGGTCTCTGTCATAGGTAAGTGTTGCGTATAAATTCGAACCTACCGTCGGACCTGGACCTTACCTGGGACGCCCTGGTGAGAGTGTTGTAACCTATTAGGCCAAAGCATGCCATAACTAATATTGCTAAGAACCATACTAACCATGATTAGTCACGGTCGTAGTTTCCCAATCGGGAGATGAGGGCCACTCCTTTATGTTTTCATCAAGTCAACATGATTTCCTGTTTTACAAGAGTTTCAAATTTCATGTTTTTCAATAATTCACAAGATTCTATGATTTATCGATTTTGAATTCTTACGACTCTCGATATACAATGTTTGTTGGTTTTGCAATCTCACAATTCTCGAACTTGCATAACTCTTTCGTATTCTCAGTTGATTATCAATCCTTTTACATCCTTCAACTCATGAACTTTTTTTTCTCTCTCTATCTCTCCAGAATGGCTCGTCACAACAACCGTGGAATGGCTCGTCAAATCGCTCGTCAAATGGCGGCTGTCATCCCTAATATGATGGTCCAAATTCAACAGAACCTCAACGCTAATCCCGTCAATAACGGTGCTAACCAGGTCTGCACTTTCAAGCACTTCAACTCGTGCAACCCACCCAAGTTTTCTGGTTCTGAAGGCCCGACTGGCCTACTTCATTGGTTCGAAGGAATGGAGAACACCTTCATTAACAGCGACTGCCCAGATAACCTCAAGGTTCGCCATGCTACTGGTTCCCTGACTAAGAACGCACTGACCTGGTGGAACGGCGAGAAGCGAACTCGCGGTGCTGAAACTGCTCTGGCTCTAACATGGGATCAATTCAAGGAAGCAATGACTGAAAAGTATTGCCCTCGAAGTGAAATGAAAAATCTGGAAGATGAATTTCACAATCTGAAACAAGAAAGTGGAGATAATCAAGCGTACACTAACCGTTTTCATGAGCTAAGGCACCTAGTGCCTGACCTGTTCACTCCTGAGTTTAGGCTAGTCGAGCAATACATCGGTGGCCTACCTCAAGTCATCCAAGACACTATGTGGGGAAGTAGATCTCAAACACTCGAGGATGTTATTCGCCTAGCTAGTAAGCTTAGTGATAACCATGTCAAGGTTGGAAGTCTGACCAGGAAAGGTTACAAGAAGGAGACTAAGACTGAGAAGACTGCGAAGGAGACTGAGACTAAAGCTGAATCCTCATCTGCAAATGCCAACAAGAAGAAAAGGAAGGCGAAAATTTTTGCAGTGACTAACACCCCTACTGCTACTGCTATTCCTGCAATTCCTATTTCTCAGATGGCCCCACCAGCCAAGAAACCTTATACTGGGCCTCACCCTTTGTGCAACACTTGTCAATATCATCATCCTACTACTGTTGCGTGTCGGCGAAAGGTATAAGTAGCTCAGATTGAGAACTTCGTCGCGTACACCAGCGCGTTGCAGGATTAGAAATTTTGGCTAAACTACAAATTTTGACTATTTAAAACGTTACCGCGTCCCCGGCAACGGCGCCAAAAACTTGAT
>JBCNJP010011661.1:0-15345 GCA_039602395.1 Deinandra increscens subsp. villosa
AAAGGGTCCAAAGGCTATATATTTGGCCACGGGTACAAAATATGTGTGGCTAAAACGAGAATTTCTTACCTTTGGCCACGCTTTTTTCAAAACAGTGGCTATGCGTTATCAAAAAAACCGTGGCCAAAGCCACTTTTTGACGTAGTGGCATGTTTCTCCAAACTACCGACCCATATACAACAGCAGCTCTAACCTTCAAAGACATCATTGGTCGGCTTTAGTGGGGACATGGTCTTCCCTGAAGGTGAAGTCACTCTGCCGGTCACCTTATCCGACAGATCGAACAGAAGAACCAAGGAAGTAACCTTTCTCGTGGTCGACCGACCCTCACGATACAATATTTTTTCGGTCGACCAGCGATCTACCAGTCCGGATGTGTTTTCTCCACAGCACACGGGCTAATGAAGTTTCCAACCAAGACCGGCATAGCAACCATCCGATCCACCCAACCTGACTGCGACCTCACGGCAGAGTCACTGAGGAAGCAGCACAGAATATGTGTAAGGTGAATGAAGAATACCCTGACCAACTGGTCACCCTCGGCCCTGAGCTATCCAATTAACACGCGAAAAGTTATACAACTTGATACGCAACAGCACAGATGTGTTTACCTGGACACCGGCCGACATGACGGGCGTACCAAGAGAGATTACTGGACATCTCTTGAAAGTCAAACCAAAACAAAGACCGTGGCCCAAGCAAAGAGAAACATGGCCTGGGACCGAAGTAAGGTTGTATGCGAGGAAGTAACAAAACTGGTAAAAGTAGGGATCCTACGAGAAGTCAAGTGGCACACCTGGATAGCCAACCCAGTCATGGTAGCCAAGTCCGATGGCTCATGGCGAATGTGTGTCGACTTCACCAACATTAACAATGCATGTCCGAAAGACCGCTACCCTTTGCCGGCTATCGACGCAAAAGTGGACGCAAGTGTTACCACCAGATCAAAATGGCCCGGCAAGATGAAGAAAAAACGGCCTTCCACACCGACAATGGTATCTTCTGCTACCGCCAGATCCCTTTCGGCTTGAAAAATGCCGGGGCCACTTACCAGAGGTTGATTGATCAAATCTTTGACCCACAAATTGGCCAAAACATGGAAGCCTACGTGGACGACTTAGTCATCAAAAGTGGGACAGAGGAAGCTATGATCAGTGACATTGAGGAAACATTTGGTCGACTCAGAGCTGTCAACATGAAGCACAACCCGACCAAATGCTCTTTCAGAATGAAACAAGGCAAATTCTTGGGGTACATAGTCACAGACCAAAACATCATGGCTAACCCGGAAAATATCCGAGCCATTATGCAGATGAAAGCACAACAATGCTTGAAAGAGCTTCAATGCTTAAACGGTCGTCTACCCGCCCTCCATCGGTTCATCTCCAAGTCTGCAGAGAAGTCGATGCCTTTCTACCGAACACTAAAACAAGTTACTGACAAAAAACAGTTCCTCTGGACTGAAGAGGCCGACAAAGCATTCCTGGAGCTAAAGCAGACCCTCACGGCTTTCACACCAGTCACAACACCAGCAACTGGCGAAGAAGTGGTCCTCTGTCTCTCTGTCGGCGTCGAGGCTATAAGCTCGGTCCTATGCACAGAAAGGGCCGACCAACAAATCCTGGTCTATTTTGTGAGCCGAGCAATGAAGGATCCTGAAACCAGGTACACCAAAATTGAAAAATTATTGTTAGCTCTAATCCACACTGCCCGACGATTGCGTCGATACTTTCAGGCCTACAAAATCACGGTGCTTACAAACTACCCCCTTCGGGAGGTAATCCAGAGACCGGAAACATCAGGCCGATTCGCAAAATGGGCTATCGAGCTCTGCGAACACGAGTTACACTTCAAGCCACGAACAGCAATCACCGGCACCGATGTTGGCCGACTTCATAACAGAGCTTCAGGTCGACTCTAACCTTGATAAGCTGATCGTCGACGATTACACTCCCCCTCCACCAATCACTGGCACCGATGTCTGGACTCTTTACACAGACGGAGCCAAAAACAGTGAGGGTCGGCTGCCAACCTGGTCTTGATCGCGCGACCCACACAGAGTCAAAGTAACATATGCCATCCGGCTTGACTTCCCTAGCACAAACAACGAAGCCGAATACGAGGCATTGTTGGTAGGGCTGTGACTAGAAAGAAAGATGAACGTAAAAAAGCTAGATGCCAGAGTCGACTAGTTGCTGGTAAAAAACCAAGTAAACGGTGACTTCGAAATTCGGGGAGAAGCAATGCAAAGATACACTAATAAGGTGAAGGAGCTGACTTCCCAATTCGAGGGATTCGAGATTGCCCAAATCCCAAGGAGTCAGAACAAAAAAGCTGACGCTTTAAGTAAACTCGCATCTCTTGCATTCGCCCACCTAACAAAACAGGTGTCGGTCGAAATAATCTACAGTCGAACTGATGAACTCAAAGAGGTGCTGGAAACTAACACAACAGTCTCAAATAGCTAGATCACACCAATCCGAGACTACCTACTAACCGGCACCCTCCCAGAATGTCCACTGGAAGCAACAAAGCTAAAATCCCGGGCCCAACAATATACACTTCACAATGACAAACTTTACAAGAAATCATACTTACAACCGTTACTCACATGCTTGACTCCCGAAGAAGGAAACTACGTCATAAGGGAGATCCATGAAGGGATCTGCAGTACAAACTTTGGTCCCGGATCAATAGTAACCCGTATGATGACAATGGGATATTATTGGCCGACGATGTATACCGACACAGAGAAAGAAATACAAAAGTGCCGAGGTTGCCAAATGCAAGCAAGTGTGCAACGGGTGCCAAAGCACAACCTCATGCCAGTCACATCCCCCTGACCCTTTTACAAATGGGGTATCGACATCGTCGGACCCTTCCCAGAAGCCCCAAGCCGAATCAAATTTCTCATAGTCGCAGAAGACTACTTCACCAAATGGCCGGAAGTAAAAGTTGTAGCCACAATCACTGGCAAGCAAGTCATTAACTTCGTCTGAGAGCATATAGTTTGTCGGTATGGCTTGCCAGGAAAGATAGTGTCCAATAATGGTAAACAGTTTGCCGATAATCCATTCAAAGCATGGTGTCAGGAGCTACAGATCTCGCAGGTGTTCACCTCGGTCGCGCACCCACAGTCAAACGGCCAGGTCGAACGGACGAACAGGTCAATCGTCTTGGGCATAAAAACAAGACTCGGCGAACAGGGGAAGAACTGGTTCAACGAGTTACCAAATGTCATGTCGGCCATACGCAGCACCGAACGAACAAGCCATGTACACACTCCTTACAGTTTGACCTTCGGCTCTGAAGCGGTCATACCAGCAGAAATCGGCATGCCAACATATCGCACAGAGAATGTCTCAGAAGTCACTAATGGCTCAGAGTTACTTGTCAACCTAGCTCTAACGCAAGAACGCCGGGACATGGCTGCAATCAATGAGGCAAAATACAAATAACAAATGGAAGGGTACTACAACCGAAAGATCTGAGAGGTTACCTTTCGGCCTGGCGATTACATCTTCCGACACAATGAAGGGCAAGCAGACAAGAAAACCAGGGTAAATTGGGACCAAACTAGGAAGGACCCTACCAAGTCAGTGAGGCACACGTCAAAGGATCCTACAAGCTAGTAACTATGGAAGGAAAAGCCATTCCACGACACTGGAACGCAATGCAACTCAAAAAGTGCTACTTGTAAAACAAAACCCCACTCTGTTCGACATGTTTATCTTAAAAGGATATCTACACATCCTATTTTAATAAAAGCCGACACCGAATGCCTTAAATTTGTGTCCCCTTTTAAATACATACTTGCATCTAATTATAATTACTCGAACCGACTGGCTAATGTCGGCTAGATTACAATAATAGATCACTTATTACATGATTCATAGACTCAAGTCAGCCACATCGGTCACAAAGAACCTTGGCATATGATTTAGCGAATTTCATAGCGAGGCCGAAAGGCACTCGTAGCAGTCATCCCGTAAAAAGATGATCGCACCAGTCGACCATATTTAACAACCGACCGACATCTATCTGTGTGGATGACAACTTTCGTAAGATGGTTATCCGTACCGGGCTATACAGGGAAACGCATGGTCGTTCATTTCTCACAGCTCTCATCAGTGGGTGACCAGCAAGCTCCCAAACTTTCCGGTCGGCCAAGTTAACAGTCGACACTAGGAATACTGGGCATAGACTGGACCACATAGACCAAAAGACTTCGGTCGAACCTAGGTATAAACGCGCAAACCATGTTTTAATTAACATTTATTGGACCGTACATCCATCACAATTTTAGCAAAAAACATAAGACTAAAACACTCTCGATACCAACACGATCGTATCACTAACAGTCGAGGTCGATAACAGGACATTGACAAATGTTCAGTCACTCCCTCACCTTATTTAATAATTTAAATGTTATTACAAGTCGCAGACCGACAACATACAATCACACAATATAATGTGAATATAGTAATAATAGTAATAAAGCCGACACGATGAATCATTCACACTCGGCCATACAAACATACATATTTCCACTATCATTCATCACAAGTACTTTGAAATTAAAATGGCAAGCACAAGGTGTTAAATATAAACATTTCCGTTAAATACAAAGCCGACCGGCATTACAGTACTACCCAATCAGGTAACATGAACCTATCAACATGGGATCTCGGTTCACAGTCGCCCAACAGGAGCAGAGACCGTCCCAAAAGGCGTCTCGGCCGGGTAATCCACCTCCGGGTCGACAGCCTGAAAATCAGCCCGGGTCTTGTTCACACACTCGGACAAACTGTCCAAGTACTTGTACTTCACCTGAGCATACCTCTTGGACGCTTCACCCAATGCCACATCCGACTCTGGCCTGTAATACTTGCCTTCGGCCAGAGGTTTCCCGGCAGTGGCATGCTTGTAGCCCGCTACAAAACCCAGGTGAGCTCCTCGTCTCATCACGACACTTTGAAACTTACCAAGTTTCTGTTTATACGGCAAACTACCATGTAGTCGGCCAACAACAAACTGTGGACCCTCTTCGATCAGCCACTGTCGTTCGTCGCCCAACTGCTTCACTTGGCCCTGAGCGCCTTTATACAGATCAGACAGTCGGTGCTTCTCGACCTTCAGCTTACCATGGTCGGCAGTCAACCCCTTCACTTCGGCGGCATGACGAACAACATCGTCATCACACAGCTTACGAAGATCACCAAGGGAACCTTCATGTTCTTTCACTGATGCGTCAAGGGCAGCGCGAGCTTCGGCGTCGGCCAGTTTCCCAGCCCTGAGCTCTTCAACCTTCCTTTCCAAGGCCGACACCTTCTCGAGATAAGCACTAGCATACTTTATTCTCAGTTCGCCAATCTCCGTCTTCAACATGCTGTCCTCGGACCTCTTGGCCAAAAAGCGAGACTTCAAGCTACCCAAGGCTTTTTCAAGCCTGGCATTGCGCCGAACCATGCCTATAGCAGCAACATAGGCCCGGGTAAACTTGAACGTGGCCCTCTCGACGGGCCTCCTCGGGAGTTTCTTTATCAGCTTGAACGTGTGCGCCCGTCGGGATGCTCAAGCGGGCAAACTGTGGGCACAGTTTGGTGGAGTCGAGCCGAGAACCATTGGTTATCTGCCATTCAGGCACAAAGACCTGGTCGGCAGCAGCCGGGTCAACCTCATGAAGGGGCGACGATGTGAAATCACTGTCGTCCACAACAAACTGATCCGTCTTCGGCTCTTCAGAATGAACAGGCCTTTTCAATTGTCGCCCCACCGTCACACGACCAGCGTCAGTGAACTCTGACCCCACCGCCTGCAGGTTACGGACAAAATTGTCAAACTCGTCGGGTAACTGAGAGCTAAACAAAGGAGAGAGAGGGACACTTACACTAGCTACAACATCGTCAGCTTTCTTTTTCCTCTTATCAGTAAGAGACACTTCCCCCTCCTCCTGCTCCTCCTCCCCTTCCTCACCCAGGGAAATGATATCGACTTTGGAGTCGGTACCCTCGTCACGCAGACGGGATGACGACCGCTTCCCAGCCACATCACCCCCACGAACCGCCATACGTTTTAAGCGACGAGCGCTCTCAGACCTATCAGTTTGACTGTCGGCTTCGCCAGCCACATCACCCCTTACGAGTCGCTTTATCCTTCTTTGTCTTGCCAGCTTCCTCATCAACAAGGACATTGGTTTCACCACCCAAGGCAGACCCAATCAGGGTTCGACTCCCTTGGGTGATAGTGAAATCCTCAAACCGACGCCCAACAATTGTATCAACAGGGCTCCGTTCACCTTCGCCGAGAGGCTTGATTCCTTGGACAACCTCAGATGGGTCATCAAGGGTGATAAAATCGAACACGTCCATATCTGCACAAAAGATAAAAACAAGTCAAAAGCTAAGTCTCCACAAAAAATGTGACAACCCGTCAAAAATCAAAGGTCAACCCTATACTTTGACCGTATATATATACGTATATACATGTGTATGACTTGATTTATTAATATTATTAATAAACACTATGCACGTAAACGTCCAACCTTGACAATTCCCACGTTTGTATAATAAACAAAAAGGTCCATCCTAGATCGATGGAACTTCAACAACAAGAAAAATAAATATAAAAAGTAACTTTTATATTTTCCTAAACCGGTGTCGTGAGAAATCACAATAACGCCCTACAACGCTTAAGCGAATATTTCGAATTATAATTTATTATGAGATTGAATAACGAAATATCCGAGCTCGAGCCGAAACGATCAAATCATTTATATATTTCTTTACGCGGTGCCGCAATTAAATAAAGTGAATAAATAAGTAACATTTCTAAATAATTAAATTCACAACGAATTATAATTATATAACGATGTCGTGATCTCATAAATAATTTAGAAACTTGTTTCGGTCAAAACGGTGCAACGGTTTGGCTTAAAAGAGCCATTTACTAATTTGGGCCCGGTCCGGCCCAATAAACCAAAATAAAGCATCTAAGCCCAAAACACGGCCCAACGTGTCAAACAACACCTAAAAAGTATAAAGTATCACTCACGGATAATTTTAGGAAATTATGAGACTAACCGCGACCAAAACGGAGAAAGCCTCGAACACCGGCCCGACACGAACCACGCCGGCCCATTAACCGTTCCTCGAATTAATAAGCTCAATCTAAACCGTTTTAACTAACGATTATTATTTCTTGAGTACCCGATCGATCAGTAACGTTTATAAAAATTATGACAATTTAACGAGACGTTCGGTAAAAGGCTACGCTACGTAAATATCTAGTTAACCTAGGGTTAAAACCTAACTAACCATGGTTGGTAATTAAATATAATAAATATATATATATATATATGATAAGATAAGATATGAGAATCTGTCTATCCATCTCATCTATCTATATATATACATACACACATGATACAACATCACACACACACCCATACACTCACGCATACACACCGCCATCACCCCTCCGTCCACTTCACTTCGCCGGCGATCACAGCCACCCCCACCCTTGCTTCTTCCGGCCGACCGAACGCCGCTACCACCACAGCCACCCTCCTCCCGTCGCCACTACACAGCCCCGATCAACCCGACACCACCTCCGTCTCCGTCAAACACACACCACCACCACGTCCAACCGCAACCACCACCTCTATCCTCATCGTCACCCTCCACCGCAGCCATCGCTGCCATCACCACCCTCCACCATCACGATCATCATCAACCACCGCCACCATCAACATCGACCTCCACCACCGTGAACCTCGCCACCCCTTTTCTTTTCTTCCCCCCCCCCCCCCCATGTTAAAACGTAAACACTTATAAACATATATATGTATATATATATATAACTATATATATATACATGTTGAAAGAATGAAAGCATATAAACCCAGTTCCGTCGGTTCTCAATTTGAGCAGAAAGAAAGAAGTGTGGGTTTTGTTTTGTTTTGATTTAAAAACAGCCCCAACGGCCATCTTTGCGCCACTGTTTCTCCACCATCGGACCACCGTTCAGCCACCCAATCACCACCGATGGAAAGTACTCCCGGCCACCTTCTAAACGGCCTCAACATTTGTCCCTAACGATCACCGTAAACCACCGAAAACTAGCCCGCAAAATGGCGTTTTACCCTTCGAGCCAACACGGTTAAAGTCGATATTCTTCGATCGAGTCTACGGAGATATTCTCGCCTCTTTCGGTTCGTCACCTAGCCTAGTGCTAGAGGTAAAAGTTTAAACTTATCAATTTAATCATTTTTATTATTCGTTTTTGATATTTATAATCAACCCGAAACGAGTCTTGACACTCCACCCACTAAATATATAAACTGAACGAATCGTCATAAATATTAAACTAACGTTAATATTTAAGAAGTTGTATCACAATATATATTTAACAATCGTTGAGAGGACTAAAAAGATTATAGATCGAACGATATAAAAACTGACTCGGGGACCCTCAAAGTGAGACGTTGGACTAAAAATATATAAACAAATATATATTTGGACATAAAATATAAAGAAATATATTTTGACTATGTGTTATAAAAATAGATTCATTTTTATAGATCGTATGTAATTCTAAATAACCGAGCACTTTGACTCATTATTGACATTTAAAGTGTTCCTACTTTTAGATCTTATTTTATTAACTTGAAATATTTATTTAAAGTTATTACAATCTATTAATATTTAAGAGACTTAAATATTAGTTTTCCATATCATATTATTTGTCAAATATATATATTATAAACAATATATATTGTATAAATTCTAGACGTTGGACTGAAAAATATAAAATGTTATATTTTCGACTTATGCGACGAAATATATTTATGACAAATATATCAACACCTCTTCACACAAATATCTCGTCTTAATATTTTATTATTAAATATTATTTTCTAAATATAATTTAGAAAAACTATTTGAGAGATATCATCAACATAATAATATTTACGGAGCTAAATATTTATTATCATTTCGGTCAATTATCGGATACTTGTATCTTATCGCGGCAAAGCCAACGACTAATTTCTTAACATATAAATGTTTATATTTTCTTCTAAAATCTTGAGAATATTGAAACATATACCATTTCTATAAGTTATATCTATTTATTTGCATAAATATTTCTATAACTTATGTATAATTATTTGTCTATAATTATAAACTCGAACTTAAATATACAGCGTGAACTTCAAATAATAACTACTTTATTATTTATCTCGATGTTCAAAACTTGATTGAATGTATATTTTCGTAATCTTAAATAATTATTTGATTATAATTATTTCTACAAGGTTATATATATATTTATATCCATTAACGTAAATATTTATTTGAACGATAAATATTCCAAACGGACTTTCCAAACAATACAAACGGGAATGTTATGTCAAGACTCGACCAGGATCATTTGGGTAACTGAACATTATCCAACTAAAACAATAACTTAAAACCGTCTTATTAATTATTACTAGGACACGGTTTACTTGCTACGTCCAGCGCGATACAGCTTTCATCATCACCTTAATCAAGTGAGTTTCACGGCCCCTTTCCTTTATCAACTGTTTTATACTTTTGGGGGAGAAATCATGATCAAACAAATCTTTCAACTTGATATTATGGTATTACTGTTACGCTATTGATTATCTGTTCTTTCATACCCCTTCATAGTAATTTGCTAATAACATATTGCTACAAATCCCATCATCAATTGATTTCAATTAGTTCCTGTAACGAAACGATAACTAGTGAATAGATCTATTTGGGTTGACAACCCTGCCCTATCTGGTCGCTCCAGTTCTGACACACGCGTAACAAGTCTGGGGGTACATGTCAGTTATTCTTTGCCATTGGTATTTCTTAGGGGAAGTTACCATAGGTGGGTAAATCTGTTAGTGTTTGAAATCAAGGAACAAGTAGATCAATGCAACAACGAGTAACCTTTATAATATCTTGTATATCATCAAACGTTTTACAAATACATTTTGTAAAGACTCAAACCTGTGAACTCACCAACATTATGTTGACCTTTCTTTCAAACTCATGTATTTCTCAGGTAACTAAGATCGCTCTCGGTGTGCAAATGGGAAGTCTGTCAAACAAAAGGGCCTGCAATAGGAATGGAGTCATGGTCACCTTTTACTGTCTAAATAAATCATGAACAATTGTATTTCTTATCATAACGTTCTCGATTCAGTATTGTAAAACAATGTTATCTTTTATATAATCCGCTGCAACTTTGATAACATACTTGGTTTTCAAACGTAAACGAAACTAATAGACGTCGTTCTTTGTATCCACGACTATGACCCCATGACGTCATATGCCCACGTAATCATAAACATCGGGGTGTGACAAAAAACATCAACAGGAAATAAAGGGAAGGACGACAGGGTATTACCCCGACCCCCAAGAGCAAACGACGGCTTCTCAGTCGGCACCAACCAATTACGGCTCAGGCCGGTAAGTACCAAAACCCTCTCGGGGTACTTCTTCAGAGGAAGGCTCAAAGACGTTAACCGTTTCACCGTTTACGTATTGAAGTCCAACTCAGGAGGCTTCTTCCTCTTTACCTTGGTCGACTTCCAAGGAAGGTCGACACCTAGGATTTTATCAGAAATAAAAAAATTTGCCCTTAAAATCCTTAAAATTGGTCGGCAACCAGTCCAAATAACAGGGATTGACAGACCCATATTCATACTTCTCCAGACGCTGTTCCATAGTAAACCAATCCCCCTGATGGTTTATCCTATAAAACCGATGGAAGTTACCAGATGTCGGCTCTCTACCTAATGCCCAGCAAGTCACCTCAAAGTGGGTCATCCTCAGAATAGCGTTAGGGTGCAGCTAACTAATATGCACCATATTGTGCTTTAAGACACTTATAAAAAATTTAGTCAAAGGAATCCTTAGTTGGCTATTACTAAAGGATTTGGTGTATAAGCCGACCATATCATCCGGAACATCCCAAATAGAAGCCGTCGGCAACAGAAGGGTAGGGCTCAACTTCCTAGAAATGCTGAAACGTCTACAATGTTCATCTAATTCGGCCTGGGTAAGCGAAGATCTAAAATCCCTAATTCCTAGGGGTGCCATTAAAGCAGGAAGTTTATAAAGACCGAAAGGAAGAATCACGTACCGAAAGAAGACAAGAAGACGACGCACGGAGTCGATAAAGCAGATCGAAAGACAAAGCACAGAGAGCTATTGAGAAGAAAGGAGTAAAAAGCAGATTTGACGGTAGTAAAAAATGAGGGTAAAAGGGGATACTTATAGAAAAATCCTAATCGATGGTTGAGTTACCCCCTGTCCCATCACACAACCGTCACCCAAGCCCACAAAAAGCCCAACACGTGTCCACAGCTGTCACACATTACCATTCAACAGATCTCGGCCAGCGCGGCTAGCCGACGCTCAAAAGTTCAAAAAATTACAACTTTCCTCCTAGTCCGATAGTAATGTCCAGACCACCACATACCAGACTGAGAGGCTGATGACGTATGTCCGGTTAGGATGACGTCACAAGTAGACAGGCACGCACATCCAACCCAACTACGCACAAGTTAAGGGTGTCAGCTAGGTAATTAACGAGTCGAGAGACACCACACAGAAGATAGTCGACCACTATCAGGCCGACACACAACATGTACCACTGGTCGACCCGTAAGAGGTCAACCAACCATACGCTCAGTATCGGCTACATGACATAAACGATAGTCAACCCTCGAACACGACAAGTCCGAAACGGACACTACAGACCAATGCTCCCACACTAACAGGTCGACGTACCGACACTCGACATGACTCCACATTTAAAGCGATTACCCAAAATGTGTATTGTAGGAACTTGGCACAGTCCAAGGCGCAGGCCTGCAGTATACCTCCTTTGGGCAATTAGCATTACTGACGATACAAGACAAAGGTTGAGGGTTATAAACACACCCCAACCACCATGCTAGAATTCATTCAATGCACTTAGCTTCGACTTGATTACACTTAATCTCTCGAAACGCATACTTATTCTCACGCCCGAGCTTGGTCGCAGGACTCCCTGTCCTGCCCTCCAAGAACGACGGTGTTTCTTTTTTTTGCAGATACCAGCCAAGTCGAGACCCTTCTGGCCGAAGGCTCACAATTTTATTCCCGTAGTCGACCTACCGGTGTAGCTCGTCCTAGACTTCAGTCTATCTAGCTATCCTCGGTAGCCCGATTCTACAGTTTTCGGTATGTTCAAACGGCTTCCTTTCACGAGAAGGTCTTAACATACAAAGTAAATCTTGACATTCTTTATAAACTATGGTCCTCTTAAACATTAAAAACAAAGTCCATTCATATGGTTAATGTGATAGCTCAAACTTTGATGGATAGCAAACCTTAACTTCATTGGGATACTGATGGTGTTGATCCATAACCATCACTTGAAACTACCATTATTTCATATTTAACACATGTATCATAACATTCAAGCTTTTACATTGTAGTGGCAACCTAATCATCCTAACTCTTTGGGAAAAAAAGACTTGGCTGTTACTTTTGCGAAAGTAACAGAATTCCATGGTATCTCCTCATTACTATAAATCTTCAATAACCATCTTCATTTGTACTTCCAAATCTAATGTGTAACCATGACGACATCAAACTGAAACCAGAGAAGATTCAATTAGAATCAACAGATATATCAACAATTGAAGTCAATCTGTCGCTGTAGAATTTGGAAGAGATAATGGACAGGTACTATGTTTAGATTTTTTTTAGAGGCAATAAATATCTAGTTGAAGGACAAAAGAACCATCTTCATGGTCTAAAACCATCTACTTTTTGCTATGTACATGTTTTTTTAAATGATTTCCACATAGTAATTTTGCTCTATGATTACATTTTCATGATCAATTTTGTTTCTGGTGTTTGTAATGTGGATTGTTTAATTGAATCAACATGTTTAAAACTAAATAAAGTTAGATCTACCAACTGAATAAATAAAAAATTGCCCCAAAATTGAACCAAATGACATGTACAGGTTCAAAATTATGGTTGGACTTCTATTTCTTTAAATGTTGCGCTCTGAGTTTTGGTGTTTAGTTGTAATAAAACTATTCCTCTTGGTTCCGAACCCATATTAAACTTTGATAACGGTGTCATTTGGTCTTATGACCCATTGAGTTGCATGTTGACTTATTTAATATGCACGATCGGTTTTTTTTAAGTTTACATATGTACAAAAAGTAATGTGTAATTTTACTTTACAGTCTCAAGAACATTCAGTCTAAGGAAACTCCTTACTCCAGCATGCAATTGACAGAATCAAGCGCCAAAAGTGGCTTGACAATAGCAAAATTAAAGATGAAAGAGCCAGAATAATTCAAGGTACTGTCAACATTTATTACTTTTTCACTTGACACCCAAAATTTTAAAATTCTTAAAACGAAGAACTAAATAACAACAAATAGAGAACATTAATTACATTACAAAAACGTCATACATGCAGATGACAACCAAGCCCCTTCAAAAAGGATAAACGAGAAAGAAGATTAAGTAGAAGTTCATGTTGGTTGCTGTAGTGAAGAACACCCTTTTGTACATCACAGCCAAGAATATGTACTAAACATGCAGCAACAACCTACCACAATGAATGGAAACTTTGACACTCATGTTTAAACAATGACTTAACAATAACATTATGTCAAAATGATGACCCGCTACAACGCGCGGGTAGGCTACCATCTCGTATATATTTAAAAAGTAAATAATTTTAAATGAAATGGATATTATACAAAATTGTTTGTAATAATCATGAGACACAAAATGAACACAAGATTTATAATGTATTTAAGACCCTTCATCAACGTGAAGAGCAAAGGGAATTTTGAGTAAAATACTTGGAAAATGACCATAACTCTAGATCTAACATTTTACTGTCGATATTTATAATTATGTTAGCTATATATTATATTAATAATCTACAAACTACACACTTAACTACATACCATACACATTTAAGAGCTGCTCGTGTTGATTCACTATACATTTTTTTCGAGACGTTAAGTTAATAACAAACGTGTGTTTAGTTCAGTTTGTTTGGCCATTTGCTCCATGTGAGAGGTGCTATATTTGATACTCATCACCAGTGGCGAAGCTTGAAAGAAAATCCCGAGGGGGCGGGGCTCAAAAATCTTATCGAGGGGGCGATACTCAATACATTCGATGGGGGGCGATACTATTGTAAATGATAATTAGAAAACAGTAAAGAATTTGAGGACAAAGATAGTATTTCTTGTTGTGCTTTACATAGGCAACGACACCTCTATTTATAGGTGTTAACAGACATATATAATAGAAACAAAATTAACTCTTGACAACCTGGAAAACTGCCCTCAAATTGATAGCCTGTGACCTTTGTTAAACGGGAAATGATGACCAGACAATCCCAAAGAATCCACAATCTGTTTTTATTTTTATTTTTGACTTTCCTTTTTAACACCCCCCCCCCCTCAAGTTGAGTGGTGGGGTCTCCAATACTCAACTTGTCTAAACATTCACTGAATATTCTTGCATTGACGGCTTTTGTTAATATATCAGCCAATTAGTCTTTTGAGGGAACGAATGGAAACTCTATTATGTATGCCTCTAGTTTCTCTTTGATGAAGTGTCTGTCGACTTCAACATGTTTAGTTCAGTCATGTTGAACTGGATTTCCGATATTTGGATTGCGGCTTCATTGTCAAACATAAGTTTGCAAGTGTTCTTTGGAGGAAATCCAATTTCAGTTAGAAGTTTTCGGATCCATAATATTTCAGCTAGGCCGCGAGCAATACCTCTAAACTCTGCTTCCGCGCTTGAAAGGGCCACTACTTTTTGTTTTTTTGCTTCTCCAGGTTACAAGGTTTCCACCAACCATAGTGAAGTAACCCGAAGTGGACCTTCTATTTCCCATGTGACCCGCCTAGTCAGCATCCGTATATCCTTGGATTTCAAGATGTCCATTTGGTTTGAAGATGACACCATGACCAACCGTTCCTTTAAGATATCTAATAATTCTCCACACGGCTTCCATATGGGTTGTTTGTGGTTGATGCATGAATTGACTTACAACTCCTACTGCATATGCTATGTCTGGTCGAGTCTCAGAGAGATAGATTAGTTTTCCCACCATTCTTTGATATTGTTCCTTGTTTGCTTGTTTAGCCCCTTCAACCATATGGAGTTTGTGGTTGACAATCATTGGAGTGTCTGCAGGTTTGCATTCCAGCATTCCAGTTTCTGCCAATAGGTCAAGGATGTACCTTTTTTGACATATGAAGATGCCATGTTTTGACCTGAAAACAGT
>JBCNJP010011662.1:0-15343 GCA_039602395.1 Deinandra increscens subsp. villosa
AAGACCCTCTATGTTGGACATTCATCTCAAAAGAAACCCACCGTTTAAATGTCACTGTCGTAAAACCTCTAACTAATTACTGAGAAATTTTTATATAGATATAATAATACATAATTGTCATAAATTATGATTGTATTTATAGTTTTTTTTAAACTCATCCGTGTAACACATGAGATAAAAAACTAGTATATATATATATATATATATATATATATATATATATATATATAATACTCCGTGTATGATAATCATATCATATCATCATATCATATCATATCATATATATATATATATATATATATATATATTATAAAAGAAAACTTTTGGGACACATGGCATCACCATATTCCACCTCACAATTATTTTCCCTTCCAAATCAACTCCTCTTATTTTTACGTCTTTTATATTTTCATGGCAATAAATAAAAAATATTTATTGTATGGATAATCAACACCCTAATTAATCAATCATTTGTATTTCCATGGCAATATATAAAATATATTTATTGTAGGGATAATCACCATCATAATTAAATATTTATTTAAAAGAAAAATTTTGAGACACATGGCATCACCATATTCTACCTCACAATTATTTTCCTCCCAAATTATCCCCTATTATTTTTACTTTTTGTATTTCCATGACAATGAATAAAAAGTATTTATTGTCTTCTAAATTATTTAATAACCAATTATTTAATTACTAAATTACAGTCTAAATTAAAATTTGATTATGCCTACAATTATTTTTAAACCTGAGTCCGTATAACACGCGGGTCTCAAAAACTTGATTAAATAGCATTATACATATTTTTATTTATTTGATTTCATATTCTTAATAACCAATTATTTAATTACTAAATTACAGTCTAAATTAAAAAATTGGTTATGCCTACAATTATTTTTAAACCCTAGTCCGTGTAACACACGAGTCTCAAAAACTTGGTTAAATAGCATTATACATATTTTTATTTATTTGATTTCAAATTCTCTTTTTACTTTAATGGTTTTCTCTTTTATACATGTTCCATAATTTAATTATAGTTTTTATACTCTATTACCATTATTAATTTTTTCAAAACCCCAGCCGTGCGATATATATATTTTTAAAATCTCAGCCGTATGATTCACGGGGTTAAAACAAGTTAAAATATAAATAAAATTGAGCTATTCCGTGAAGAAGCCATATCTAAATCCGTAACAAAATTTAACCAAATTCGTAGCAAGTTTCCTAACATAATCTCTAGCAAAATTTGTAGTAAAATTTCGTAACACGTTTCCTTCATACTTACCGTAGCAAAAAATTCCTAGGAACATTACGCGCCAAATGCCTACACACCAATAATCATAAGAAAACTGCGTTCCTAAAATTGAGACTGACATTTTTTTATCTCAAAACTAGTTAATTATGTGTTTACATATCAAGAATCCCTAGTAAAACTAATTGCAAACAATATAATTACTTACAAATCTACTACGAGTATGTCTACAATAGATATGTGTTAATTTTAGTAGTGAAATGGCAAACTAGTGAGAATTTGTTTCAACCAAAATAACCCTTATTCTAATTAGATTCATAGGGTTCAATCATGCTAGCTATATATTGAACTATAATGGCAAACAGAGGTACTAAATCCCCCATATTCAAGAGGATAGATATTAATGATGCAGTTGGTTTTTGTTTCACCAATATGGAATTCTATGCCCCACAATGAGATTTAAACTTTAATTCTCTTGAACTCTTTTAGTCCTTCATTGTCATCAGCCTTTTAATCTAAGCAAATGTCTTGTTACATCCTTAATGTCAGTTTCCATTCCTAGGAAAGAAGGCATAGGTAAGATGCAGAAGATTGTAAAAGTCATGAAAGAATGAAAGAGGCATTAAGTATTCATGGAGAGAAGACATTTCATTGGTACTTTCCCATGTGACTTTGTTTGGTTAGATAAGTTAAGAAATACTAATTAGGACATAAACAAAACAATACCAACCCATTATAATATATCTTCTGTTGTAGAACAGCTTACTTTCCAATATATAAAAGATAACAAAAATAATAGTTTTAATGAACATATAGCTAGAGAGATATGGTGAGAAATTTTATAAAAATGATTTTGTTGATTTCTGTATCATGTAGAAAAACACTATTTATAGCGTTAGAACATTAATACAACATAATGACACATACATGATGGTCAAATGGAAGTCATGAATATAGATATTATAACAATCCTTTTAGACTCGCACAATGAAATAAAATAATATAGTATTCTTTTAATACACTTGGTGATACTTTCTCATTAAAAACCTTAGTGTGAAAACTTACCAAGACAAACCATAGCTAATAGAAAAGAAAAATATTTTATCCTTTTGGATCACTTAAGTTGCTTCATTACAATCATTTTTAAACAAAAGAGATTGTATACAAGCGCATAGAAAAAACAAACCAAACAAAAAGAACAAGAGTTACATGACAGGAAGAGGGTTTTGTAACTACTAGGTCCAAGAAATTTTAAGTTTACTATTTCGATTTCCTATCCACATGAACAAAAAGTGTAAAAATTGAGTCAAAGAGGATCTCCATCTTTTCATAGTTAGCTTTAAAAATCATCTCATTTCAAATAACCCACCAAGATGTATAACAATCGTCTCCACCGTCTCTTTTTTTTTATGGGCATAGCCAAATGTTGAAACCGTTCAATGAATTGGTTTGGTCTCAAATTAACTGGAATTGAGAGCTCCATCCATGACTTGATTGCTCTCCACACTGCAACATAATCTCTCTCATTTATATTTCCTTTAAGTGACATGTTTTGATTTTTATGAAATTGCTTAAAACTTTGTGCTTAATGATTTCACGCTTGATCTTTCAATTTGTAGTTCTTTACATCGAGCAATGATGAATTATCCTCGCAAAAGATTTCTAATGTATCATCTCTTAAATATACATCACACTATTATGTCAGCTCACCCCTGGTTCGATCTTTCCAAATGACTTCTTTTTTGTTATTTTTTTTCCTTTCTTATTTTTAAGTTTTCCTTCACTCTTTTTTTTTTTATTTTCTTCTTTTTTCTTTTATCACTTCTTCTTTCTTCCCTCTTTTATTATCTTATGTTCAAAATGTAATCTTAATTAATTAACCTTTTTTTTATTATATTTTTTTTGTTTCGTTCTTTTGATTTTTGATATTTGCTATATAATCTTAATTAATAAACTTTTTTGCATTAATTTTTTTTTGTTTCGTTCTTTTGATATTTGCTATTTTAATTTGTCTTTCGTTATAGATTGTATTAAAAAACTTACCATTTAAATTTATGGAAAATAAAATCAAATCGTGTCGAATTTTATTTACTTCTTACTTCGATAGATCTCAACCACAGCGCGTAACATACTTTAAAACACTTTCTTTTTTGTACTCCTTTTAACAATTTGCTACTGATGTGTTGCAAAACACATGGTCCTTTACGATTTTGTACCATTTCGATTATGTTTTGAGTCATTTTACTTGGTTTTTAGTTATTTATTTTTAATTGCGTCTTAGTTAGAGTTTTTGGGTCAATATGAAGCTAAATGATCGATCCCGAGGCTTGACAAGAGTTGAAGAGTAAGTAGGATAAAAAAGAACAAGATTGCAGAAAATGGGGATCCAAGCGTATTGCTTAGAGAAAAGGAAGAGTTAGGCGATACGCTTAAAAGTGAAGTTCGTCGAGAAGGCCAAAGCCGGTTGACCCGACTATATTTTCCCAGGCGTATCGCCAGTAGGTCTATTTGGAACAAGCGAGAAAAGCTTGTATCTTTTTTGACCTGCTAAAATCCTAATTCAGCCTATAAATTGGATTGCACGGGTTCTATTCGAATAATTTTCATTGTGTCGTCAAGTTGGGCGCCTGGGGACTTATTTGGAGAAGAGAATCGAGAAAACAGTCATTGGAGAAGGTGGAGATCAAGCATTTAACTACAAATTGTGTGTCGGGTTCTTATTTTCTTTTTTGATTTCTTATTAATTGACACTTTGAACCATGCTTCCTTTTAAAGTTCTGAACTTTATCTGTGTTCATGATTTGATTATGGTTCTAGGCTAAATTGATTGTGCCGCCTAGACTATAAAGATGACTAATTTATGTTTTTTAATGTTTTCTCGGTTTATGACTATTATGATGAATGATGCTCTAGTAATATACCTTTGATTTACTGTTTTGATGCACATGCGTACTTGAGTTGAGTTTATGATTGTTAGTTAATTCTTGCTTTGCTTGCGAATGTCTTTCGATTTGAGCAAGGTAGTCAGTTTGCGTGACTGTGTGTTTGTAAATTGATATGATTGCTATGCTTAGTAACTCATAGGATTAATTGATAATTATTTGTTTAGTTCTTGTATTCTGTTTAGTCTAGAAATCCGAGAGGTGATAGACTTGTCTGGTAATCAAGTTGATTGGGATTTTTAGATCAAATTCCCTCGAGAGAGGGGTTTCCTAGAAGTCTTAGTGTTCCTGTTACCGTATCAAATTGTAGGTAGGTTAAAGGTAACTCCTTTCACATTAGGGTTTACTTAGAGTTTCTGAATTAGGAAGGACCAAGAGGTGAACTAATTGTTCCAGTACTGGAGTTATCGTTAGAAAGGACCGAGAGGACAACTAACCAATTAGTGCGCGTATTCAGTCTTTAGGAAACCTTATTGCGCCACACCCGGAGAGTGATTCGGGGTTCAGTAGGGCTTTTTAGAGATTGTAGTTAAGATCCTGGTTGCCAACATAATTGTCATAGCCGAGAGAAGTCGTTAGCATTAATTAGGATTCTAGGTCTAGGTGGTACTTATTCTCATATTTGATTTCGTCTTAAGTTTTCTAAATTTTGGTAGTTAAGTTAGTTAATTTAGTTAATTAAGTTTTCTTTAATTAAAAACCACAGAAAAAATCTTTCTAAATAATGAATTTTACATTTTCTTAGTTAATTTAGTTATTATGTGTCCTTAGGGTTCAATTCCGGTCTTCCAATAACTATTCAGGTACACTTGCCTATCAATTCGGTATAGTTTTAAGTTTTCTGGGTTTAACTAGGTGTGTCTAGGAGGTTTTATATTATTAGTTTTTAGTGTCCGAATTAGCACATCAAGTTTTTTGCGTCGTTGCCAGGGACAGTTGGCAAAAGCAAGATTAACTTTGATTTGTGATTTAGGTTATTTAAGTCTTTGTGATTTTCTTTCCATGTCTTTAGTTAATTTAGGTTTTTGTTTATTTCCTTTGTTTTATTATATTAGTTTATGCCACACACCCACTCACAAGGATCACCTGAATTCACTACCACTTTTAAACCTGAGAGGGACATCCACGACCGCATCCTAGAGCTTCGAGAGAACTTTAGAGATTTGATCACTAGAAAGGTACGCATTCCCGATTCCATTCCTCATGGTACTACACCTATTTCATTTCCTAATTTAGACATGGCTGGTAGGTGGACCGTTCACAAGATAGCTAGTGATGGAGTAGTTGATGCTAGGTTTTCTACTGCCCTGACCACCACTGCTAACACTGCCAACTGGCTAATTCCTTCTGACATTCTGAATAGCCTTTCTCAAACCATACAATTCCATGGCCTCGACGAGCAGGACACCCCCGCCCACCTTTCTCGTTTCATTCGCATTTGTGCCACTCTCGGTCTCACTCGTGTTCAGAACGACACCATCTACCCATGCTTATTACCATTTCACTATCTGGTTGTGCCGCTATCTGGTTAGAAACCCTTTTTGCTAACTCCAGTGTGACTTGGTATGCTCTAAAACAAAAGTTCCTCAAGAAATATCATCCACCAGCCAAAGCTGCTCGCAACAAGGAGCAAGTTCATTCTTGTTACATGAACCCTGAGAGGTTGGAGACATTCAACTCAAATAATTTGCATTGGAAGCCATCCATAAGAGGTTGGAGTCATTCAACTCAAATAATCTGCTTAATGTGAGTTGTGTTGAGGCAACCATGACAGCCGTGACTACCCACTTACCGCCCCAAAGTAGGTAGATTACATTGGAAACCGAAACACCTTTGTTAATTCATTTCAGTCGGCGTGGAGGAGTAATCAAAACTCAGGATGGAGAGATGTCAAGAACCCACCGAGGTTCTAGCAAAGACAAAATCATAGATGAGGAGAAGATGATGGGAGCAAAAAGAGGATTGAGGATATGTTAGTGGCTTAGATGTAGGTACTAAATCAGATTGCGGTTAGAGATTAGGAAACACAACAGAAATTGAAGGAATATGACACTCTACTGAGGAATCAACAATCAGCGTTCCTCAACTTGTAGCGATTAGTTGGTGACATCGCGAATAAAGTGAATAAATGGCCAATCGAGGAGGCACATTTTCTGGAAGCCCGCAACTAACCCGAAAGCATCTGTAAATATGGTGACCAAACGAAATGGTAGAGGAGTAGAGGAGAAGCCACCGGTAGTAGAAGAGGAAGAGCCGGTGGATGAGGAAATTGAGATGAAGACTTTGGATGGGAGGCTGCACCAAATTCATCTGAGAATAAGAAGAAAGTGAGGTTCGAGGTGAGAGAAATCACAGCTGAAGACTTAAAACGCGTACCATTTCCACAACGCATCATCCAACAAAAATATGCTAGGGAATATGGTCAATTGTTAGATTTATTTAAACAACTTACGATTAATCTTCCTTAATTTCATAGATGTTCTCCAACACATGCCCAAATATGCTAAGTTTTTGAAGGATATGTTTTCTATTAAAAAGAAGCTGGCCTCCTTTTCCACCGTGACACTTGATGAACACTACTTTGCGGTGGTCCACAACAAACTACCTGAGAAACTGACAGATCAGGGAACATTTACGATCCCGTGTATTTTTTTGTAGCTCATCTATGTCGCACATGTTAGCGGCTCGTGGTGCTAGTATTAATCTCATGCCATATTTTGTTTATAAGCACCTAGGACTTAGAGATCTACAGGAGGTTGTGGAGAACTTAATATCCTTGGCTGATCGTTCGGTGAAGCAACCACAGGAGGTTGTGGAGAACTTACTTGTGAAAATTGATGAATTTGTTTTTCGTGTTGATTTTGTGATTATGGACATGGAGATTGACGAGGAATGTCCACTCATCGAAGGTCGACCCTTCTTGCATACTGCTAGAGCTTTAATATATGTCTTTGAGGGTAAGATCACACTTAGGGTAGAGGATGAGAGTGTCATGTTTAAGGTAGGTAAATCGGTGAAATTTGTTGGTAGTCACCAGTGAGTCCATATTTTTTTCTTAATTCCTTTTTATCTTATGTGGAACGTTGTGTTAGCTATGTTACAGGAGCAAACTTAGTGGTTAGAAATGGTTTAGAGGTGAAGAATGAGATAGTTGAGGCTAAGTTTGGGGAGAATGGAGGGGTATGTGAGGATATGATAGTTCTAGAGGAGTTGATTGATGAAAAGGTTCCACCTTGGGAGATTGATGAGTTGATGGAACAAGTAGATGAGGTGATAGGTAGTGATGTCCATTAATGTGACCCACTTGGTGATATAGTTAGTGTTGATGATAATCTTGTTCAAATTCCAAGTGTTGGGAAGTTAGAGGAGGTGTTTTATGTTACCGAACCACTTTTGACCCACATTAATGCCATTAGATTCATTCCGGGTAAGTACAAGAGTTTGTGGTTAGATTTAACATTAGGATTGATGTTCTTTGAGGTTTGGATGGTGGGTAGGTTTTGTGTTGAGCAGAGTTGTGAGTTTGATAGCGTGATGAAGAAATGTGTTAAGGAGAAACCTCCCGATGATCAAATGGGAGGTACGTTAGTGATTGACATTGAGTAAATGAGATGGTAGGTACTCGGTTAAGCCGAGTTGTATAGTTTGTTTGATTATTTGCTTTATTTTGCATTTTAGTTCTTTGTTTTCGGTTTTCGTTCCTTCGTGTTTGCAGGGAATTTGAGATGTTGAGAAGGTGAAGTCATGCGAAATTAAGATTCTAGGTATGTATATGATCAATAACGGTTGGAACAAATTTGGTGAAAGTTGGAGAATTGGAATTTGCACAAGCAATTTCGAATAATTGGGTTCCAAAAAAGGTTTCTTTTTTGGCTTAGAAAATGCATCTTAATCGCCTCCCCATGTTGAAAGCTCTCGAAGTTCGAAGGATTTATATTCATTCAACGCTATCGTAGAACATTTGTTTCTTTCTTGTGAATTTGCACAAGCAATTTGGGATGCCATCTCTCAATGATGCAGAATACCACGCTTCTTCATTGTTAGGGTGGATTACCTAATTCATTTGCATGAATATATGATTGCATCAAGGAGGCTGAAAAATATTACTAATTTTATTATTAAAATAGCAATACGGTGCTTATGGTAGACGAGGAACGACAATGTTTTCAATCAAGTATCGGTCTCAAAATTAAGATTATTGGAGGAGATAAAAATATTTGGGCATCTCTGGATACGAAATTGGGCGAAAATGCTCATTACTTGGGAAGAATGGTGTGTCTTTAAATTTTAAAATGATGTAATTTGTCTTTTGTCATGTGGGTCTGTTCTTTTCTCTTATACTTTTTGTCCATCTTCTTGGTGGCTTGTTAATAAATTTTGTGTTTGTTGTTCAATTTTTTTATAGCGAAATAGTATTAACGCACTTAGTAAAGATTTTTACCTCTTAATTGAAACTATTTTGTTAGTCATCTCTCCTACTAGGATTCATGTTTAATACGGACCCTTTAGCAAATTAAGGTATCTAAAAAGCAGTCCTTTGATTCCAAAGGTATAATAGCCGAACAAATTTTATAATATCATTCATATCGTACTTGATTTATTTTAGATAACTTAATTATATGTAATATGTACATTCAATTAAATGTTAATGTATTATTCATTAAATTATGTTTGACATATAATATTCTTCTCCATCTTAATTCTTTTGGTAACTTTTAACTAAAGGGCTCCACATTTTAGTCTCCTGATCTATCAATATGATGCATCCTATTGTACGATATAGGTTACTTACCATCATTATTAAGGATGCAAAATGGTACCAAACGATCATGTGACCCCCTTCTTATATGAAATTGTTTTCTAACTGACAACTAGATAATGAATTTCACGTGGGGTTCCTCTCACCAAAATTCCCCGAATATGAATCAATAGGTTGCTATAGTATCAAATATATCCTTTGTATACTCTACCATTTTTTTTTTCTGACTTTGTATCCAGGAAGTTCATATCACAATGTTACAAATTTATCAACCGGTTTTATCCATCCTTTCTTTACTCAATTAGAGTTACAAATTTATAATTAGTTAAAAATACCAAATATGTAGAATGAACTATCCATAAGAAACAACCATCAAGACTTCCCACTTTCACTATGGCATTGGTGTTCAATTTCAAGTGACTAACCGGATAGAACCCTTACGGTTAGTGTTAGTCCTATCATATCAAACAAATTACTTCTAGGAGTGTTGCTCATCATGTTTACTCTTGTATTCATTTGATAATATTATGAATTAATATTCAGTGGTATAGACTAATGTCTATGACTACATTATGTAGTAATTTAGTACCACTTACCTGGAAGTTGTTCGAACTCCATTTCCACTTCACCCGTATGACTGATTTGCTTCCCAGCTCCTCACCTAGCATGCCAATAATCAACATTACCATGTTCTGCATTCATAAAATGACTCGTTAGCACTACAAGAAAATGACCATATGGTGGCCAGTTTTTAGGTCAGGTTTAGGTGGGGATATTTCCCCACTAAAGGTGAGGTTTAGGTGGCAAAAGCTCCCCACTAAAGGGTCTAGATAAATTTTTTAAAACATTCAACTACTATAGCGATATTTCGCCACCAAAAGAGGAGCGGGAAAAATTGGCGCCTTTGGAAACTTTCGGTGGCGAACTATCCTCACGAAAACCTAAATTATTTAATTTTTTATTTTCTTTTAATATTTGTTTAACGAAAATGGAAAATTATAAATTAAAATGTACCTATGGTGGCGAAATATCGCCACCGAAGGTATAATTTTTTTATTTAGATTATTCTTTTAATCTTTTGGTAGGAAAACATAAAACGACATCGTACGAGGAGAAGGTTTCGGTGGCGAATCATCCCCTCGAAAGGGTATTTATTTTGTTTATTTTTTTTAACCAGACCCTTTGGTGGCGAAAATTTCCCACCTTAGGGCATTAACCTAAATTCCCCTCCTCTTTACCTTTTACACCAAACATAGCGGCAAAAAAAGGGCGCTGCTTTCTCTCTCGCTCGATCCTCCAGAGACGCTTTCTCCACCACCGCACCAGCGCCGTCCCACAGCCTTCCTCCGGACGACTCTTTCTCTCGCTCGCTCGCTCTATCTCGTTGCCGTCCCTCAGCCGTGCAACAGAGCTAAACAAGATGTGACCACCAAATCGATAAATTAGTGCTCGGATTTTGGCTCCAAATCGACCACCACCGACCTCCAAGGAGCACCACGGAACACCACTGACCACCACGGAGTATCACAGCCCCAAAATTGAATACGGTATGTTCTTAGGGCTTGTTTGGGATTGCTTTTTAAAACAGCTTATTGACTTATTAGCTTTTTGTAAAGCCAATAAGTAGTTTTTAGTGTTTGGCAAATGAATAAGCACTTTTGCTTTTTGCTTTTCAAAAAGCTAATAAGTCAGTTTTTAATAAGTCAAGTTGTTCTTGCTTTTCAAAAGTGCTTATAGCTTTTTGAGTGGTGAATTACCATGCTACCCTTATTTTAACTTATAATCACTTAACCTTATACCCACTCAACCCCTTTTTAGTCATTTTACATATAAAATCACTTATTCACTTAAATAAGCAAATCCAAACACTTTTTTAAAAACTCCTTTTTAAAAAGTCATAAGCCAATAAGCACTTTTAATAAAAAGCACTTATCCATTTAAATAAGCAATCCCAAACAAGCCTTTACTCTTTCTCATTACAACATTATAACTGTCTTCGATATAGCCTTGATGCGTGAGATTTGTGATGTATCAGCATCAGATGTTGTAAATTCTATCCTAAATTGTTTAGGTTTTGAGTTAATCTGCTTAAGATGAGCTCGTCGGATCTTAGCGATTAGTTTTGTAGGACGAAATTGTGCTTTTGGTAGAACTGAATTTGTTCGAAAAAGTTATTTGAATTTTGTATGATTTCTGTGTTATATTTTCTGTATACGTTGTTCAATGTGTGGATCGTTTACTGATTTTCATCCTTTGTACATACTCTTACTTTACTCATTTTGGTTATTGATATTGGAAGGTAGTGGAAATTATGTGTGTTGAACAAGAGTCAACATTGGTTGCTGCTGCTACACTTGTTATTTATTCTGTAAATTAATTTAGTTCAAATTGGAAGATGATAAATTTGCCTAATTGTAGCCTTGTAGGTAGGTGGAAATTAGTAACACTTTTTTTCAAAACTGCGAAGCCACATACTGAACGGGTAAATCATCAATAAGACCTACCTGGCGTCCGTGGAGGAGTACTACAAGGGAACATCTAAGGTGCATGCTGGCAACCTTATTCTCAAGTTGCTGACTACTAAATACGATGGAAAGGGCAGCATCCGTAAGCATCTAATGGTTATGAACGATGTCGCCAACAAACTTAAGGCCTTAGACATGCCGATTGGCGAGACGTTCCTGGTTCACTTCATTATGACTTCTCTTCCTGCATCTTTTGAAACTTTCAAGGTAAACTACAACGCCCAGAAAATTGAAGATGAATAGGAGAGTTTTAGTATCTCATAGTTTGGCCACATGATTTTGTAGCTTTGACATTTTATACCCCTAAAAGTTTTATTATATTTATAAGTGTTCCTTTCTTGAACATGGAACAGTCTGGAAGACTCATGTATCTTTCTCTTTCTCTTTCACTTTAGGGTTTTCCCCGTCGATCTGTTATGCCGGTTGGGTGACTTCCGTCGTCGCCGAGTTTAATCTCCGGTGACCGGATGGGTGATGGTTGGTGTTTGTAATATTTTGCGGTGGTTCTTGCTGCCTGATTGGCTTCCGCCGTCGCCGTGTCTCATCTCCCGTGGTTGGGTTGCTGTCGACCTTTTCAAACCCATTTTAGGGTTTACTCGGCGGCGCCGCTACGACTGACCTTTGATGTCGTTGCCGTGCATGTCGTCGTATTTATGTTTGGCTTGAGTTGCGATGATGGATCCGGCGACGAGACGGCGTATAGCGCAACCGTCGTCGGAATCTGAGCTACTGTTATGTGGTTTACACATTTGTTGTCTTTGATTTGGGACTGTTCTACGATTTGAAAGAAATTGGGTTTCGTAGGCTGTCTCTTCGGCGCCGGAGGTTTTTAAAAACCTAGATCTGAAATCTCCGGCTTCTCCTACTGCTCTGTTGGACCGATTGTCATTTTAGGGTTTTCAATAACTCATATCTGAATGCTAAGGTAAGTTATGATGTATCTATTCTACTTTGAGGATGCGGTTGACCATGGTTTCATTTCATAGTGATTCGCTGAGGCTAATTGAATGATATTGATTGTCCCTTTCTGTTTCTGTTGAGGCTTGGTTATGATAATCGAGGGTGGTTTCGTGGCTTCTGTTGTGAGTCCCTTATTCTGTTAATTTTATGTTTCAAGAGATGATCTCTATGGTGGTTTGCATATGGCCCTTCTTTGTCGCTGCACTATTTTACATACAATGCACTTGCTTTCTGTTGACGTTTGTATGGGCTATGATGAGACAGATATGTGTTTGAGGTAGTGGTAACGACTAGGCGTGAACTTTGTTTATCGCAGTCGTAGCACATCCGAACTCTTGATCTGAGCATTTAGTGCTATGATGATTTATATCGTTTATCTGAGCCGTGGTTCTTCATAATTGCTTTTGATATAATTTGAGAAGCTCTACACTGCAATGAAATAATTTATTCTTTTGAGGCTATGATTAAATTTTCATGAGCTTCTCCTACTGATGTTCTTCATTTGTCCCATTGACGCTATTCTGCTAACGAAATAATATGTCCATTTAAGGCTATGATGAATCTTTTCTGAGCCTCTGTTTCTGTTGTTCTTCATGGTTTGTATGAAGATGTGAGGCCAGTTTTCTCACCCTATGTTGGTGCTATTTTCTTTGTTATTGTTTTCTGCAAAACGATTGAAGAATGTTAGTCCTATCATAAACAGGTTCAGGTATACGAGACGATTGAAGTATATTAGTCCTATCATAAACAGTTTCAAGTTGCCTGCCGCAAAGTATTCTTCATACAATTTTTTCTATTTGCAGGATCTGATAGAAGAATTCTTCGTCTATGCAGGAGGGTATTACTTAAAAGGTAACTTTCATTTGTAGTAAAGAGAGAGAGAGAGAGAGAGAGAGAGAGATAGCAACTTAAGTGTAATCCCTAATGTCTATTTATTTTTTCTTGCTTTATTTTGTTAGTTTGTTCTTGGTTTGTGATATCACTTTTAGTTCTTTTTCTTTACTCAAGGATTGCTTCATCTTTTGGAGTAGAGCATTGAATAATAAAAATTTAAACTTTCATATCTGAGGTTTTGTACATTGTATGTTCTATTATTAGCTTCTTTTGTTAATGCTCTCTCTTCTTAATTTTTGGGTGCAGGTGTGGGAATTAATCTGCATTCGTTGTTATGTGTGATTTAAGGTGAGTTTCTTATGTATCCTACTCCTTTTTTGTTGTTGTATGCTTTGTTCCTTATGGATCTTTAAGATAATTGCTGTTAGTTAGTCACTAAAAATCATAAGCATGCTACAAATTGTAAGGTGGGAGGAATGTGCAAAAAGGTAGAACCAAAAGCCTAAAACATCATGAGGGTATAAGTTTTAAGAGATATAGAAATTATATAATGTCACAATTGGACCGGCTCTGTCTATAAAATGCTCCTCAGTACTAATTATTTGTTATATAAATATGAGGTCTGTTAAGGATTCTTCGGATGAACTATATGAAACTATTAAATAATAGATGAACATAATGAAAATCTAATTTTTCTTCAACCCTTCATTAAGATGAAGGTGCATTCTGGATTTCAATGTTATTGGCTAATTTTTTAATACTCTTGCATAAAGTGCAAAAGCAAACCTCTTATATATCATAACAAGTAACTTTCTAATACTGGTCAAATGGGTCAGCATTCAGGACTTTTGGGTAACATGTCAAATGGATCCGGATCAAAATGGGTAACCGTTTAACATGGTTAAATTACTTATGACCCATTATGGTTACTTTATAAATAGCAAAGAATGTAGGTTTTGCACTGCTTATACATTCATCATCGAAAACGCAGGTTAGTCATGTCACTTGACTATTATGTACAAACATGCATCTTTTAACTACGAACATTAGAAATGGTGGATTGGTTAATGCTTCAGCAGGGAATAGCTTCGCAACTTTGGAGACAGGGGTTTGAAGGTTTTGGTTGCACAAATTAGTCGCTTAACTGATGTTTGATTGCCTCAGCAGGAGTTGTTTGCAGGTATTGTTGTTGCTTTCATTTTAATTGGCTTAATTTTCATATATTAAATGGCCTTTTTATGAAGTGTAATTGTTTTTTAGGATGGGTCACTGAATTCGATGATCTAAACTTCCGATTTCATCTACTTGGCTAAGAGTTCAAATGGATATTTGGCTGCCTCAAGATGTCAAAAAAATGGTTGCACATATCTCAGGTTATAACTTGGTTTTTTAGCATTCAATATGTATAACGTTAGATGGGTGGATGGCCATTTTGTGAGTGAGAAAGACTTTTAGTGTTTTTCCAATCCAAAAACTACTTTTTAAATTATATAAACAAGTTACTAGGAGCCCGCCCGTCGCAACGCGCGGGTGTACTTTTTGGTGTGTAATATCTGTTACTAACTGCTGCTACTTGCACATGATAATTACTTGCGATTTGCTATTACAGGCATAGACTCTCACATTTATTTAAAACTTTACCTCATACAATTGTTCTATGTCCCAGATCTGTTGTTGGTTCAAATTAGTTTTGCTACAATTGAATATGCTCAGTTATGGCAATCTCTAACTATCACTAACCAAACATTTAAAAACTGCTGGTACGCCATAAACAATTGGAGGTCTTTTGCAACGCAATACAGCATTGAGATTGAATAGTAAATTAGTCTCCGATATGATTTCAACATCAAAGCAATTTTCATATCTAAAATCGTAGGCTACATGTTTTGGTAGTGGTTTGTAAGAAATAGCCTAAACTTTTCACTTTTGTACTATATATTTTGGTTGGGCTGTGACAAATACCTTAAACATATATAACTCTACTACTACTACTATCTTTGTCATGTTCGCATTCAGTGGTCACTTAATATGCCCCGCCGCAACGCGCGGAGGGGTCATCCATCTT
>JBCNJP010011663.1:0-15342 GCA_039602395.1 Deinandra increscens subsp. villosa
AGATCCTGAATCTGACAAATGGCTTGAAGCCATGAACGCCGAGATGCAATCCATGCATGATAATCAAGTATGGGACTTGATTGAGCTACCCCCCGGTTCTCGGGCAGTAGGGAGCAAGTGGATCTTTAAAAGAAAAACTGACATGCATGGAAATGTCCAAACCTATAAGGCACGGCTTGTTGCGAAAGGTTTTACTCAAACCCAAGGGATTGACTATGACGAAACCTTTTCGCCCGTGGCCATGATCAAGTCGATCAGGATATTGCTTGCCATAGCCGCATACCATGACTATGAGATATGGCAAATGGATGTCAAAACCGCTTTCCTTAACGGTCAGCTTGCTGAAGATGTTTACATGGTTCAGCCAGATGGTTTTGTCGATCCAAAATATCCGAATAGGGTTTGCAAATTGAATAAGTCCATCTATGGACTTAAACAAGCATCTCGAAGGTGGAATCATTCGTTTTGACCAGAAAGTCAAAGAGTTTGGCTTTGCTCAAAATGAAGATGAACCGTGTGTTTACAGAAAGGCAAGTGGGAGCACTATATCATTCCTCATATTGTATGTGGATGATATACTGATCATAGGAAACAACATACCCATGCTTAACGAGGTTAAGAAATGGCTTTCATCTTGTTTCGCTATGAAGGATCTTGGAGAAGCCGCTTATATCCTGGGAATTAAGATTCACAGAGATCGATCGAAGCGACTTCTAGGTCTCAGTCAAAGTACATACATTGACAAGATTATAGCACGGTTCAACATGAGCAACTCCAAGAAAGGAGTCGTCCCTATGACAAAGGGTGCTATCTTGAACAAATCTCAATCTTCTCAAACGGAGAAGGAGATCGACCAAATGGCTTCGATCCCATTTGCTTCTGCTATAGGCTCAATTATGTATGCCATGCTCTGCACTCGACCGGATGTCTCGTTTGCGTTGAGCCTGACAAGTCGATACCAACAGAGTCCCGGTCTAGCTCACTGGACTGCTGTAAAGAACATCCTGAAATACCTGAGAAACACAAGTGAGATGTTTTTGGTATATGGAGGAACTGATGAGCTCGCTGTAAAGTGTTACACCGACGCTAGTTTTCAGACTGACCGAGATGACTCTCGCTCGCAGTCCGGATACGTATTCACCCTCAATGGAGGTGCTGTTTCGTGGTGTAGCACCAAACAGTCAGTAGTAGCTGATTCTACTACTGAATCTGAATACATAGCCGCCTCAGAAGCTGCCAAGGAAGCAGTATGGATGAAGAAGTTCATCACAGATCTCGATGTGGTTCCAAGCATTAAGCAACCAATCGAGATGATGTGCGATAACACAGGCGCTATTGCTCAAGCCAAAGAGCCAAGGTCTCATAAGAAGGCCAAGCACATTCTGAGGAAATTTCACTACATAAGAGAAGTAGTTGAAAGAAATGAAATAAAGATATGCAAAGTAGACACAGATCAAAACTTAGCTGATCCCTTTACAAAGCCCATTCCCTTACAAAGCCCATGACTCACGAGATTCATGATCGTCACAGAGAAGCGATAGGGCTTAGATTAGCTAAAGACATGTTTTGATTTAGTATTTGGGTGTACGAACATATAACAGTTATCTATACTATTCATATTCCATCGGTAAATGCAATATGGAATTTCATAACTGTGTTCGATGTTAATACGTTTAATCATCCTTGAACAATTATTGATATTGTTCAAAATGTCCGTAGTCGATTAGAGACGTGGGAACGACTCTAAATTAAGACTATTCTGATTTTGAACCTTAAAAGGGTTTAACGTTCAAAGTCACAGACCTCATTAGAGAATGACGTTGGACGTAACTCGCATCAAGCAATTCAATCATGGAAGCTTTGATTGCTTGATTAATGGTATGCTCTAATGTTTCCTTAGACCTGAGACGCATACTAGAACTCTCGTTTACTGGAGGACTGTTCTTTGATTGTAGTTTCTCGATGTCGCGTAACTGCCATCAATAGGGCTACTTTTGGGAATGGATCTAAAGTTCAGTGGGAGTTGTATGCCTCAAGATGGGATTTCGTACTATTGCTTCGGCAATAGATAGACATAAAGGCGCCCTCGTTGATTCCAAGTGTGAAGTGTGAGGCCTCACCCAAACTTACTGTGTGTTTGATTGGTACACTTCGAATCGGATAACGAGAATGATAATCGATGAATCTAATTACATGAGAGTCCATGTCTCATTATTCATCTATGTCTAGAACGGAAAGGAACATATGACAAAGATTACCATAAGTCCTCTATCTGCTTGCTTTACAATCAGATATACTTTGGCTGTCGACTTAAAGTGTCGAAACCTGGTTGGTGTAGCCATGCATAGCTAGAGTGCCTCTGACTACAACGCTAATGTGTCGCGATCAGTCCAAGTGGGAGATTGTTGGATATTAGATGTCCTGACCCGACCCTTAGCGTAACCGACCCGGTTTCGACCCGTAAGGGTTACACCGGAGTCAACGAACTAATAGATTAATTAACCGGTTAATTAATTAAATCAAACGGATTTAAATAAATAATAGTTATTTATTTAACGTAACGAAACAATAATTCGTAAAACGTTTACGAGAATTGTCGGCGAATGATTATCTAGTCGTTAACGGTTAACGGACTAGTTAATCATTGGGCTTAGAGGGTTTTAAGATCGCGATGGGCTTTGCTTGCCCAACAAGCCATCGAAAAAGCTTAAAAGGAAGGGAGGAGATTAGGAGAACCCTAATTGCGATCCTCTCTCTCTCTCTCTCCCTCCCTTGCCGTCGCACGCCCTCCTCCCCTCTCTCCTTCTCTTTTCGGCGCAACCCCAAACCACCACCACCTCGTCGCTCTTCCGACCGCACACGATGGTGAAACGAGATCCACGGTTGATTGCCGCCGCAATGAAACTCGAGACAACCGCCACCGCCGCTCGAGCCGCCGCCGCCGATGAGAGGGCCGCCGCCGCCGTCGCCACTGCCGCCGCGTGCCGCCGTAGCCGCCGACATCTTCGGCGAGGACCACCGCGAGGTGGTTCTCGCTTTACCCGCGCCACCGAGACCGTTATTTGAACCGTCTCGTGCCGCCACCGTCGAACCGGGTGAAAACCCTAAGTGGTCGGCGCCATTGTATGTCACCGCCGTCACGCCACTACGTTCGTCGCTTCCACGCGTGTCGGACGAAATCGATATTGCATCGGTTTCGTCGCCATGCACGACGGAACCGTTCGACTGGAATGCTATGATACATAGCATGGTTTCGTTACCGCCACCACCGCCCGTTCATGAGATGAACGCGCCTGTGGTGCCCGAGATGCCGTCTTCAAAGTCGGTTGAAGACTTGACTCGCAGATTCGAGTCGGGCGTTACCGTTTGCCCTAGCGCCAGTTCGTCGAACCCCGGTGTCTCGAACGGTTGTTCGGACTCCGCCAAGGTATATCTAAATTGTTTAGATATTTAAATTAAATTGTTTAATTTATTTTTCAGTATTTACGCGTACACGGTGATCAGATCCTGTCTACGGTTTTTACGTATATTCGCGTTGTAAAACTTATATTTCCGCTGCGCAATTAATCTAATTAATTGACCCGTTAATTTATTCGGTAAAAAATAAAAACGGGCAACCCGGATATCCACTATAAAACCCAACACGCCAATTGTCTTTTTTTTTTATCAACATACAAAAGTACTTTGAGTTTTCATCCCCATCATTTGCCCATTTCACTTTTAGTTTTTTGACGAGATTCTAAAAAACTCAGTTTTTCTAAACCTTCGATATCCATAAGCACCTTTTTTCTATCTTGACTATTTTCAATAATATTCGACCCTTGTTCTAATTCCGCATCAATAACAGTAAGCCTTTTCTGCAACTCATTTTGCTTAAACTTTTCCAAGTTTTTCCGATTACAGTTCCACTTTTTTTATTTCATTCTTCAAGCTTTTAAGCTTCTCTTTAAATCGATTAAATGGATTATGATGACAGTCAAATCTTTCACTTCCCCACAACTTTACCACAACATCCAAATAACCATCTAAATTAATCCAATAATTAAAGAACTTAAAAGGAATCGGTCCGAAATTACCATGATTAAGCCTCAACAAAATCGGACGATGATCAGCTATCTTTGTATTAATCGATCGCCTCTAAATTTTGAAACTTATCACAAATTCCTCCCGTAACTAAGAATTGATCAATTTTACTACATTTAATCCCACACGAACTAATTCTTGTAAAAATAAATCCTACCATTTGTATTTCCAAGAGTAAAGAATTATGAATAAAGTCATTAAAATCATTCACTTCTATCACATTTGATAGCATTCCCGATCTTTCGCGATCATTTCTTGTAGCATTAAAATGCCCCAACACCATATATTCCCCAGGATGAGCCCGCATAAAATGCTCAATAAACTCCCATAATCTCCGTTTCGCCCCAACCCCTTAAGGGGCATAAAGCACCATCATAAATAAATTAAATTTAGTCCACGTACCTTCTATGATCAAATGAATAGAAAATGCAAATAATTGACTTTGAACGGATTCTGCACGTTTAGACTAGATAATATCGTGAACGGTTGTTGTTTCTGGACCAACAATTGGTATCAGAGCCAAGAAACGAGTGTTTCGTGGTTCTCACGATATTGATTCAAGAAGATCTATCAGTTTTTGTGAGTTTTTCTTGAGTTTTTCAGGTTTACGATCGAGTTTGCTGCTGTTTCTGGGCTGTTCGTCGTGTTTACGATCGCTGTTCTTGCTGTTCTTGGTGTTTACGACTGTTTCTGGGCTGATCTTTGAGTTTACGATCAAGAAAAAAGTGTTTACGACTTTAAGATCGGATTTTTGAGTGTTTACGACCGTGTTTACGACTTTGTATTGTGTTTACGACTGAAGGTGATCGGAAACAAGGTTTACGACTGAAGGTGATCGTAAACAGGTTTACGATCAGGAGTTTACGATCCACGGGTGATTACGATCGTAAACAGGGATTACGATCGGAAACAGGGTTGGTTTACGGCAAAAAGTCACTATTTCACACTTTCACGGAAACGGACATAACTTTTGACATGTTTGGAGTTAGAGGCTCAAATTTTAACACGACGTTCGTGACACCGAGCCCCAGAATTACCCCGGACTAACGTCCAGGAAGCTCGTTTGGACCCCCAAATTCCACTATGAAGGCCTCTGTTTTCGCAGTTTTAAGTTTTTGACACTATTCTTTGAATAGTACTTTTGCCGTTTTTGCCGATTTTTCAAAATTTTCAAAGGCTGCATATCTAAAGAAAGAAAATGAGTTCAGTTGTTGAAGGAAAGAATATGGTTGAGGACAAGGATGCTTTCGCAGATGAAGTTGACAAAACTAAGATATGCCCCAATCCTACTTGTGCTCGTTTAGTTCCTGGCCTTAGACAACTGTGGAAAAATTAGTGAGATAGAATTATTTGATATGCAATGTTCTAGAAGTTCATTTAAGGGCAGATGGGAGAAGAGTGAAGAGAATGTGAAAACTCAAAAATTAGACATTGAGAAATATTAAAAGCTAGCAACGGAGAAGACTATTTTATATGATCAGGCTAGGATTGAGATATTTGAGCTGACATAGAAATTAACTGAACTGCAGCAAAAATATGATGAGCTGCAGGTCAAGTATGATTGCAATCAGGAAAGAAATCAGCGAATGCTCGATGCTAGAAAGGAATTGTCACATGCTGTTGTAACTGGTCAAGTTGGGAAAGATAAAACTGGGTTTGGGTCAAAAAAGTCTGATAAGTCTCTGTCTGCAAACAGCATTATTCCTCCACCAGTTCTCAGAGACATTATAGGAATACTTCTTAGTGAGGATCAAGTTGACAGAACCAAGTCTGACTATAAAGAAGCTGCTCCTCCTATTGATAGTGTCTTGGTTGGAACTACCACTGGCGTAGCTTTTAAGGGGCGGGAGGGGCGGCCGACCCCCCGAAAGTTTTTTTGCGATGTAGGGGTATATAATTTTCGTGTAGAAAATTTTGATATACTCCGGGTTCGACCCCCCAATTGACGTTAGGAAAAAAAATTAAGATCCTGACCCCCCACTTGATATTTTCAAGCTTCGCCACTGGGAACTACACCATTGACTCAAGAAGAAATTGATAATGAGGCAAACATGACTTATGGTGAAGGGAGAGTAGAGGATATATCAGACAATGATGCTGAGTGCCAGAAATACAACATGTGTCATAACTCTAAGTCTGATGATGTTGGGATAGAGTTGAAACCATACCCTAAAATTGAAACCCCATACTTCAAAGTAATTGACGAAGTCAAAAGGGAAAAAGTGATCTTGACGACACGGCCTGAGGGGAAGATCTTTATGACATCTGGATCAATGTTTGACCAAGAACCAGATGTTGGATATGACTTACCATCCTTCTCCTCCAAGTTCAAAGGAATAACTGATGGAGTAAAAAGTAAAGCTAAAGTTGAGAGGCCAAAGATCACCATCAAGCATCCGAGTATGAAACCAACAGCTGGAGTGAAGAATGAAAAACTCAAGGGAGTAGCGGTGTCTCCCATTTCTTTAGTTGGATCATGCAGTTGTCGTTGTAATTGCAAGAATGGTGCTTCAACGTCAAAGAATCAAGGAAGCACGAAGACAGTAAAGACAGGTTCAACACAGGCTTCGAGGAACCAGCAGAAAGTCAAATTTGAAGCTGCAGACAAAGCAAAGAAGTAGACACAAGGCAAATCGGCTCCATATCAGCCACCAAAGACAAATGGGTACACGTCTGAATTCTATCTAAAGAAGCAGACTTGCTTTAATTGTGGCATCGCTGGTCATATTGCTAGAAACTGTCTTTATCGCCCCTATGAACCCTATTATCCAAAAACTCAAAGGGTTTCATCTCAGGAGTCTGTGAAGTCTAAGCCGATGATGGTGCAGAAACCTAAGGCAATGAAGACTGTTACTCCTAAGGTTAAACCCTCTGATTAACATTGGGGCGCTGCCAAAGCTGAAAGAATATCTTTAAATCAAAACAACAGCTTTCCAAGTAACCAAAAATTTCCAAAAACAGGTGAATGAAACCGTTTTCAAAACAACCAAAGTCTGAAAAACCCATAGTTACCCCTCCTAAGGTAACTAAAACTGTTTTGAAAAATGATTCTAAAATGAAGAAGGTTGAAATACCTAAAGTCACAACTCCAAAGGTGACTAAAACAAAAACTGTTTTGAAAAATGAATCTAAAACGAAGAAGGTTGAAATACCTAAAGTCACAACTCCAAAAGTGACAAAAACAAATATTAAATCACCTGGAACTTGGAAACCAAAAATCAAGGCAGCTCCATCCCAACTTCCTGATTTCTCAAAGGGGATGTTCTTACAAGAAGTATCTTTTATTGATTCCTCAGGTGTACCCAGAAAAACAATGGCATGGGTACCATTGGCTAACTAATCTCTCACTATGTGCAGGAACAGTCAAGGAGGATTATCACTAACATTTTTATTATTAATTTGTTTGTTGATAAGTGATTTTTCCAGGCACAGTTTAGGAGACGTATCTTCATGTCATGACAAGCAATTTTTTATGGAGGATATGTTTCCTTGAGAGGTAAAATGTCAGATTCAGCATGAAAGGTACTGTTCTTAACTTGGTTTTTGTTTGATGAAGCGGTAAAGGGTGTTTGTGTCAAACCAAATTCCTTATAACTTCCAGTTAGGTGCTTGGTTGATTCAATTTAACACAAAAACAATGAGGTATGCATAAAACCCATTTTTCTAAAAATGTTCAAATCAATACTATGAAGGTTAGCTTGGCCTGATGTGTGTGTCTTTATTTGTTCTGTTTGTGTGTTGTGTGTTATTATTAAAAACATATAAAAAAAATTATATAAAAAAATGAATGATGTTCACAAAAGTTGTGACATTAAATTTCAATAAGCAATGGGAAGAAATGTAAAGATGAAGAAAAAGTTGACCCCTAAACAATAGTGTGCTTTTCAATTTTTAATTGTTTGTGTCTGTTTCTAAGAAGGATAGGGGAAGTGAAATATGTCCGGACTGGAGATGACTGACACGTGTAAAACGGATGTGAAAAGCAAGGTCTACGGTGATATGCTCGGTAGGCTCGACCTAATCTTATGACCACCAATGTAAGTGCAATGAACTTAAAATATATATATGTTTAGTTTCTCATCTCAGTTTGCATGGTTTAAAAAACTGAGTCACAGCAAAAACGGGTTGAGATTGGTAATTATACCTAGTATTCACTCTCTCGCACGCTATGTTTCTGCTGTCATGACTACACCACATAATGAAAAAGAAAAGAAAAAAAGAAAAAGAAAAAGAAAAGAAAAAGAAATGAAAAAGAAAAGAAAAAGAAAAGAAAATGAAAAATAATCATTCAATTTGGTCTTCTTTGCGTGCTTATTCGGCCGACCTGATCACCGACTGATGATTAATGAAATAAGTGGTAGTCATAATAGTGTTGCAAGGTTCCTCAAGTTGGGTGTTTGTGAATCCTCAATAAACTCTGAGGTTGGGTAGGTTTTGCTATGTACAATTGGGTGTGGGGACGATTAAACATGCTGGTAATTAGTAATCTTTTAAGCATGATGCATTTGGTTGGGTTTCAACGGGTCTGTGTTTAAAGCGGACAAACATACCGGCAATCGCCTGGACTAGTCGAGTAACTGAAGCTGAAAAGGGTTCCTCAGTCAGATTCATACGGTTTGATCCCTTGTAAACTTTCTCATGTTTGATATTGGTAAGTATTTGTTTATTTTTATCTTTCATGTGTGAGTCTTTAAGATCTTTTTGGTTGTGTTTACGTCTTGGCCATGTTAATTTGAGAAGTCAATATGTGTTTTCATGGGTTTTGATGCATGACAGTATGCCCCCTGCAGATCTTGACAAATTTTTAGGGGAAGGAGAGGGGATAATAAGTATTATCCGAATGGAACTCGAGGATGATACTTATTATCTAATGAAAAGACTTCCATAATACATAGTATCTGAAGGGAACTCGAAGATAATATGTATTATCTAAGGGGAAGTATTCAGCTAAGGGGAAGTCTTTAGAGGTCTTGGGTTCAGGGGAAGTTTTATAGAAAACCCGTAATCTATATTAGGGTTTTTGGTTAAAATGATGTTAATTTGAATCAACTGAACAGATGATAATTACCTTCTAACCCAAAGACCAGTCATCAAATGTCTGCTGCTCAAAGTTAAAGAACCAGCCGGACAAGACTTCCATCTGGAAAAGCAACTGTTCAGGGGAAGTTGTTGGTGTCTTTACAAGTTTTCAAAAGCATCAAAGAGCTTCAAAGAAGATGTTCACATGTTTAGGGGAAGCTGAAGATTTAAAGTCAATCTTTGATAAAGAAAATGATACAGAGAGCAGTCAGAGATCATGAAGATCCAAGATCAACAATCAAGTTCTTCACAGTTAGAGGTTTTCAAAATTTTACCCTCTAATTTTTGGAGATTCAAGACAGTTACCGAAGATTCAGCAAGAACCAGTTCTTTCAAAAGAAGCAAGTCAATGAGAATCCTCCATCTCATTAACTTGTTCATTTCAAGAAGTTCGAGCTGATGCTGATCAAGAGGAAGTCCCAAGTGCCCGTCATGAAACCCATTGAAGATTTCTGCGGAAAGAATCTTCATTAACATCTATGCAAGCCAGTCAAGAAGAAGATTTTCATAGATCAAAGACATTTAATATCACAAGCCTAGGGGAAGTTGTTGAGGCTAGATTATGAGGCTTGTAATATTAAATGTAACATCCGTATTTTTCAAAAACCCGAAAACTCGACCCACATCAAGATCCAAGATTTAAGCCCAATTCTCAACACCATAAATGGTAGCTAGATTACTCTCTTCCATATGATAGTACTCTGAAAATGGTGAACGTGGGCGAAAACCGTGCGCAAAACCGAGTTATAACGAAACGGGAATCGCGAAAACAAGTTTGGTGTTATTGTTGATTGCAAAGACGCGATTTTCCTTCTAAACTCATCCCACATCGTCCATTATACTATTTTTTCCTTCATTTCACACCTATAAATACCCTCCCTTGATCCCTAATAGCTTGCAACTCCTAGTTTGAGTATAAACAAATGGAATAACCAATTTTTGGCGGTTCCACAACTACAATACCCCTTCGGGTGTCGTGGTTAGTAGTTTTTATGCTCTCGGCGAAGAGGTGCTGCCTTTCAAGCTCGTCTCGTTTGAAAAGCTTCTTTGAAGGTAATTCTTCTTCTTTTTCTTTCTTTGTTTCCTTTTTTCCTTCCTTTTGTCATTCGTTTATTTATCGTTTTATTAGTTTAATTAGTTTAGTTTAGGTTCTTAGTTAGGTGCTTTAGGCTCGTTTAGGTAGCCTTGCTAAGGCTCGTTCTTAGAACGCCTAGCATTGCTAAGGCTTGTCCTTTAGACGGCCTAGCTTTGTAAGGACACGTCATTAGGACGTGTTGCCTTGCTTAGGCCGATTTAGGCTTGCTGTAGCTTTATAGAGGCTCGTTAGGCCCAACGAGTCTAACCCATCATGTCTAATTTCATCTATATTCCTCTAATCCAAAAGTCAACGTTTTTATGCATGAACATATTGGGGATTAAGGCTTGTTTTTCATAAATCAACAATTAAATTAATTCTTAATCATTATAATATGTAATTTAGGTTGTGAACATAAACTCATTTCTAAGAATTTCAAATAAACTTAAAATCGCTCTCTGTTTAACAACATATTTAGTGATGGTACTTGAGACGCGAATGACATGTAGTAACTAGAAGGGTGAAAACACCGGTAGTTGGGGTCTCTGTCAAAGGATAAGTGTTCGCATAAATCCCATAGTCGGACTTGGGTGCTTACCTGGGATGCCCTGATGAGAGTGTCATAACCTATTAAGCCAAAGCATGTCTAGTAACGTTTAAGGTACTATTGCTCTTAAAAGTTAACATGTTTTCGAACTTCAATTTATAACATTAAAACCCATTCCCCAAATGCATAAGAGCTTAGAATCTCATATTCCAATATTCATGTCGTCCCCTTCTATTCTTTTAGGATGAATCTTCGGGACTAATCCTTTCACCTTCACTTTTCGCTTCGTGGACTTAACTTTTAATCCAAGTGAGTAATCCTTGCCCCTTTTCTCATTTTCTCATTTTTGGGGTTGCAACATCTATCCTATTTCAAAGTGTTGTCTTTCAAGTTATCATTTACCATGCGTATGTGATCTATGTGTGAATTATGTGTTATGTGACTTCGAGCATGATTTGTCAATATGCGATTTTCAAAGGATTTCATGTTTATCATAGGTTTTCATGTTTATCATTGTATGTCAAGTATGTCATGGTTGTCATGTCTGTCATGTCTTTCATTTGGCATAAACATTAACGTAAGGCCTGGGGTAACAAAGGTAGATCTATCGGTTGACAACCCACTCAACTTGACCGGTTTGGCGTTGGGTGTTTGGAGCCTATTTCATTATTTCATATAGTCTAACCTGCGAGGTTAGGGAATCTATCATATGTCATTGAGGTTTGTTTATGCCTAGTCTTTCACGTTGTCATTTATTACCAACAATTTTGGTTATGCCTAGTCTTTCATGTTGTCAATATCTTCTAGCATGTTATATTTCACTTATTCTATCATATGACACGTAACACATGTTTTTTCAAATATATGTTATGTATCAAACTTGTGGTTACTCACCAACTATTTATAGTTGACCCCCTTTATTTTATACATGTTGCATGCTATGATGTTGATGTTTCAAGATGCTATCACATAGGGCTTTTGGACCTAGTTTAATAAATAAATTGTATTTGTTATTAATATGTAATGTATTGTTTTATTTTTCAATGCTATCAATAAAATTTATTATTTAATTATTGTCACTAAATTAGTTGTCATGAGCTTATGGGCAATCTAATCATGCCCCGACGTTTTCGCCGTCGGTTGGGGTCTGACAGATTGGTATCAGAGCCATGGCTATAGGGAACTAGGTTTCTAATTTGAGCGTTCGGTTTCTAATTTTAACGTTGTAACGCAATCTGTTTCTATATGTGATTGAGTCGTTTGAGCTTGGGAATTAAGTTATTTTTTTGGTAGTGTAATAGGCACAGATAGATTTTGTTCGATACACTAGTGTAACATAGTTTCCGTGTGAAGCGTTTGATCATGACACTTTTTTTTGTAGCGTTATACAATGCGACGGTTTTATGTGTCAAACTGCCAATGTTATCTCCACGACAACTCGTTGGTGGCAAATCTAGTTAACCATAATTATTAATATTTTGTAACTCAAGTAAAAAATATTCGATAGTCTAACTCTCCATTATTATTTAGTCTAATTCGCATCAAGACAACTTCATTCTTCTAAAAGTTCTATGATCTAACCGCGTAAAAAAATCGAACCAAACCGAACTGATCCAAATTTTATAAAACAAATATGAGTTCTAGCTCGCTCTGGCTCGCTCTGGCTCGGCTCATGAACAAGCCTATATACGAGTCAAGCATTCAAGTGATTGGTCAAGAGCTAACATCTTAGTTATGGAGTTATATTTTATCTCTTCACACAAACAGCAACACATGGATGGATTTGAACAGATACAATGTAGTTAATAGAACAAAGCTGTCACTTTTAAGAATTTAAATGAAGACAACGTTGTTTTAAGATTTTTGTAACAATTTTTCGCTGACATTAATAAAGCCCAGTTTTTGTTTCTCTTCTAGGTGAATACGATATTGGGATTTTTTTTCCCGGAAACGTGATTGGTTTCTAAGATGACTTCCAACTCTGGGCCTTTTATTAGTTAGCCCTGGTAAAGCCTCTAGGCAACGTATTTTTTTTTAAAAGAGCTGAGGACCTCGGTAACACAATATAAAGATGGAAAAAAGACAGAAATAGCCATGTTAGTCAACTTAGAGACCAAAATAGCCCTTTGATTTTTCTCTCTCACAATAGCCACTCAAGAAGGGTCGTCAATGAACGTAGTTACGGTCTTGACGACCGTAGGTCCATAGAGCCAATCACAATTTGCCACGTCACCACATACGGTCTTGACGACCGTTCACTTTGTTGGGTTATGACAGTGGTATACAAGTGCCCGGTGACGACAAAAAAATTGTTCTTTTACATTTTATTCATCATTACCGACGGAGCGTTAGTAAATCCGAGTTTAACGAACTAACGAGTAATTCGTTTTGCAGCGAATAAAATTATACAAACAAAGACGCGTAAACCCTAAGTGTCATAATCGTGTCAACAAGATCACGATCACCAGATCACACAAACACCTAGATCGCGTTAAAACGGAATGCGATCAAGATTAACGAGAACATGATCGAAATAAATATAAAAATAAATAAATAGCGAGTTTAGATATACCTGAGTAGTGTTCTAACACACGTTAAAGACACCGAGGAACAACGGGTAAGACGCTAAGGTTTCACGAAAATCACCGATTCGACCGTTCGGACCTAATCGTTTCGCGTATCGCGAAATCTCTCCGATCGATTCGTCACGTATCGTGATGACCCGAGTACAAGCGGTGACGTGCTAGCGCCGGGCGGAGACGGTAACGGAGGCGGTGGTGGCTGGGATCAACGATGGCGGCTTCACGGCAGGAGGCAGCAACAGTCATGACTGGTGTGGTGGAGGCGGTTGTGGCGGCTGCGGCGGCTTGTGGCTGTTGCGACTTGCGGCGTTGGCTATGGCTGCGGCTCGCGATTGCGGTTGTGGCTCGTGGCTACGGTGGTCCTTAAACCGCCGAAGGGAGGTTGGCGGTGATCGTCGGCGGCTTCGATCACGAGAGAGAGAGAGAGAGAGCCGGCGAGAGGGAGAAAACGGCGAGGGAGGGGAGAGGCGCAAAGAGTGGGAGATTAGGGTTTCCTAATATCTTGACGTTTATTTAATGAGACGACTAATTACACCCAAGTCCCTCGTCATTTCCTTTTACCAAAACGAACCACTAATTTCGATTAATTAATAAAACATGTTTATTACAAGTCGTAAAAACCCGAGAACTGACAAACTCAAATAATCATTTATTTGATCCGTTTAATTTGCCGTAAACGTTAAAATAGTAACGTTGTGTTCCGCACATTTATCGCAAAGACAAACGTATAATTAATTGAATGTTTATTTATCAAGAACAAACAATAATTAATTATTGATTTCCATTATTTACCGGTTAATATATTAAGCGGATTTTAAGCTCGTTGCCCTCAGTGTAACTCTTACGGGTCTTAACCGGGTCGGGTTCTTGATGTTGTCGGGTCTGGACATAAAATATCCAACAAAATCCCACTTGGATAGATGTTGACAACATTTAAAGAAACAGACAGAGGTGCTCTAACTACACATGACTGTCCCAACTAGTTATGACGCTTCAAGTCAATCACCAAGGTATATCTATAAGCTCGCGTTATAGTTTAGACTTATGGTAATTTAAAGTCATAAGTTCATTTATGTATAAGACATCAACTGAACGAGAGACATGAATTTAATTCATTCTCTTTATGGTTCAATCATTGTATTTCTCGTTTTATCAGTTCGAAGTGATCCAAGCAAACACACGGTAAGTTTTGGTAAGGCCTTACACTTATCACTTGAAACTCAGGAGAGGGCCCATGACGTCTAACTGTTGCATGACTAATGCAAGAGTACAGAATCCTATATAGACTATATATAGCTCCCACTAAGCCTCAAAACTATTCCCAATAATAGCTGTTATGACTGGCAGTTACGCGACAACGTTAAGCTACAATCAAAGAACGGTCTTTGGCAAACGGGAGGTAGCATATGTATCTCAAGTTGAAGGATACTATTTAGTGTACCATTTAATCAAATTAGTCTTATGATTAAATCCATGAAGACAATTTGATGCGAGTTACGTCACAACGTCATTCAGTAATGAGGTCTGTGAGTCTGAATTGTCAACCATTTGAGTTCAGAGTCAGAATAGTCTTGCTTCAGAATAGTTCTCACAATTCTGATCGACTACGGACATTTAGAATATATCAGGATATTCAAGGATAATAAGACGTATAAAATTCGAACACGTTTAGCATAATTTAGACACTGTTTCTAAACCTTTTAGATCATGTTGAATGATTTGGTGCAAACGTTGAAGTTCGACATCCCAACACTAAAATAGAACATTGTATTAGTGTAGAATACTGGTACTATGAAATAGCAATAATAATCTAACTCGATCAATATGACGGTGAATTCTATATTATGTTCTTGACCTGTGTTTTGGTATTGCCTGGATAGAATGTTTCATTGGTTTCAGTGTTTATCATGAACAGTGGAACTGCTTAAGTGAATTTGAATGCGTGATAATGTTGGGTTTTACAGTTGGTATCCGGG
>JBCNJP010011664.1:0-15340 GCA_039602395.1 Deinandra increscens subsp. villosa
ATGGTTGGTGGATCAGTGAGTAAGAACAACGAGTCCGTTTACATGTTAGAATCTTTTAAATCTTGTGTGGACCGTTGTGTAGGATTTGTTACTAGGAAGGAGTTGGTGGTAGGCAATAGGTTAGGTGAGGGTGAGAGTGTGACAGAACCCACAGCTTGGGAGGTCCTAGAAGATGTGAAAAACTTAGATGAGTGGATAGTAATAGGGCCCAAGTGTGGGGAGGATCCTGGTGGACTAGAGGATGTTGATAAGAACAAGTGTGGGGAAGATCCCGAGGGGTCAGTTGATTTAGTGGAAATAGGTGAGACTGTTGATCCATCTGTAGAGCCTGGGGGTGACATAGTCTGTGATGAGGTTGTGGTTGTTAATTGTGATAGTAGGAAGGCCACACTTGGCGATTTTGGTAGTTTTGATTGTGCTATAGAGCTTAGGCCAAGTGTGGGGAGGTCGTTGGTGGTTGTGTGTAAGAATGACCCGAGGTTGCGTTTCATAGGCAAAATTAGATTTTTCCCGGGTCGTTATAAGCATTGGAAGGTTAAGGGGCTGTTGAATTTGGTGAATTTTGATGGTCCGGATAGTTGGTTGGATAGTAGGTCTGATGTTAGAAACCGGGTGGTAACCGGTAAGTTGGTTTTGAGAGATGTGAAGGCGAAGCCTCCGGATAGTGAGTTAGGAGGTTGTTCTATAATTCTGAGCTGAAAAGGTTAGTGCCCGGGTTGTATAGTTTGTAAATTTATCTTTAATTTCTGCAATTTTATTTTTTATTTTATTTTTATTCTTATTGTTTTCTTTTTATTTATTTATTTATTTATTTATTATTTTTTTTTTTTTTCGTGAATCGTTACTAATTGTTTTTGTTCGAGTCTTTTGTCGTGTGTTTTGGTTTAAGTTGCAGGTCCGATGATATTCGCGCTTTGGTATGCTTATGGAATTCAATGGAGGACCTGCGGATACGGGCTCGCCTGTCATTCATCCACATTAAAAATCAGGGGAGTGTGTTCCGACTTATTACCTTTTTATTTTTCTTTGCATTCTTATTTTTATTTTATCATTTTCGTGTGTTTATTTGTATTTTACTTTTATTTTCTCATCACACATTGGGGGCAATGTGTCGTTTAAGTGTGGGGATGGGAAGACTTGCGTCTTGAGTCTAGTTTATTTTTAGTGTGTTTCATTTGAAAGTTTGAAAAAAAGTCCAAAAAGAAAAATTGAAAAATTGTTCAAAAATGTCCAAGATTCTGGCTGCAACTTAAATGGAAAATGATAGGTAAACTGGGAATTGATTGTCTAATTTTGTGCTTAAATGTTAAATAATGAATAATTTGGGAAATGTGGTTAAGTATGGTATGAATGGAAAGCATTATCTAGTCTATGATGTGTCGGTAGGCCCAGCTGACCTAGGAGTAGCTTAAATAGCCTGTGTGTTTATTGTTGTATAAATATGTAATAATCAGTCTGCTAGTGGGTTCCCATTTTAGGAGTGATAGGAATACTGAAACTGATGATTAGGAAGGAAGAGACCGCTTTAGGCTAGATACTCTTATGTCCTTAGAATATCAAATGAGCATGTAGTTAATAATCTGGTTAATGAATTAGAGTGAAGGGGCATAATACTCATGTACAAACTAAGGATAGTATCCCGTGGTAAGTACCTCTGATGATGTTCCGGATCTCGCGGGCAAAATACTCACGTATGATTTCGGGGGTAAGACCTTGTGAAAAAGTACCTCTGATGATGTCCGTTGGTAATTTTAGGTAAAAGTAACCAATTATAAAAAAAATGAAAAAAAAAATGAGAAAAGAAAAAAAAGAAGAAAAGAAATGTTAGTTTAGAGAATAAATGCTCAAGACTTTGCATATAAATAATTAGTTATTCTTTGGACATCTTAGTATCTGGTTTAAGGGGGGTTGGAGAAAATATAAAATTTAAATCATTTATATCCCTTTGCTTTGACTGAATATGATTCGGTAGTAGGTTGAACTTGACCTTTCTTTAGTGGGATCCATAGGTAGACTTGAACTTATATTCGGTAATTTCATAAACACATGGGGGCGAAAGAAAAGGTTGGTGGTTGGGTTTAATCGGATCGAAATATCGGCAATTGTAGTTAGTGTGTTATTACGTATTGGATTGTGGAATAGTATGGTGGACTGATAAATATAAATGTTGAATACTTAGAAGTCAATTTCCTGGTTATGATTCCATTGCAGTATTTTTTGAGGACGAAAAAAGAGTAAGTGTGGGGATGTTTGATGTGTGCTAAACACATCTTGTTTTCCCGTGTATCTTGTATAATATTTGAGTCAATTTTGAGTCAGTTTCGATGAGTTTTTATTTAGTTTTTTAAATTTGAGTCTTAATGTGGTATTGAGTCGTTTTTGTATAAGTTTTGGTGAGTTTAGTTATTAATTGAGTCTTGTGTTTATGTAGGTCAATTGTGATTTAATTGTGCTCAAAATGGTTAAATATATTTGGTTGCAGGTTGGTATAATTGGCCAAGGGGATGGTATGACGTTTCATTAAAGTTCAAGGGTTAAAGATAAAATAATGAAAGTCGAGGGACTAGCATGATAAAAGTCATGAAAGATTGAGGGCTTAATTATAAATTGTGTAAATTCATATATGATTAAAGTAAATTCGTAAGATGACCTCACGTGGAGACTAAAGAAATAAATAACTTTGGCTGCAAAATTAAATTGGGCTGCTCATTTATTAAACCAATTGAAAACGTGGGCTGCAATAAAAATGTTGGGTTGGCTTTTTACTCAAGCTATGAGGTATGACGGCAAAGGAAAATTATAAATTAAAAGGTCAAGAGAATTAGAAAAGGGGGGGGGGGCTGACGATTAAATCAGTGGAGAAAGAATAGAATCCTACGAAGGACGGCAGAAGCACTCGTACGAAGGAAAAAGAATTGAAAGCAACCAGGCAGTCAGACAAGCACGTCAAAAAGCCTAGATTAATTATTAAGCAGGCTAGCAGGCAAGCAGACTGCTGATTAATATTTCTTTCTTTTACGATGAACGATATCTTTGATTACGTTTTTGTTTGTGTTTCTGTTTGCACTATGATTGTTGGCTAGACTTTTCCTACCACCTAGACTGTATGACAATTATTTAATGCTTTGCAACTTTATTCGGTTTTGGTAATTTGATTGATGTATGATGATTCTTTAAATTCCATTGATTAGTATGAATGAATGCATATATGTGTGTGAACTAGGGTTGTGAATAATTCTTTAGACTTGTCCAATCTACGAATGTCTTTCGGTTTGGGTTGGGTAATCGGGTAGTGTGACTGTGTGTTTGCTACGTGATATGCTTAGCTAATTTTGGTTATTCATAGTTTAGATTGTTAATCATTGCCTTGGTTTTCATGTGCTGCTTTTCCTAGACAAGCCGGGAGGTGATAGGATTATCGAGTAATCGGGTTAGTTAGTGAACTAGATCAACATTATCCCACAAGGAAATGCCCTAGGAAAGTAATTAACTTGTTATTTCGTGTCATTCGTATTAGTTTGTGGTAGCTCCTGCTAGCCTAAGGTGCCCTAGAGTCTGTCAAAGGTGGTTAGGTTTAGTTGAAGTGGGACGAACTTAAAAGGTGAACCCTTGTTCGAGCATTAGAGTCATTAGTTAGGAACAAGTCGGGAGGTGACCTAATCGCCATCTGAATTATCGATCGTCGAGTGAAGTTGTGAGTATTAAATAGGAGTCTAGGTCTAGGTGGTGTCGTTCTCGTATCTGAGTGTTTCCTAAATCTTTCTGCTTTCGTTTGTTTGTTGCGTTCAGTAGTTAAATTAGTTAATCTTAATTTAAAAACCCAAAAATCATTCAATCTTTCCATTAGTTAGGTCCTAGTTGAGTCTTGTTCGTGAGTGTCCTTAGGTTCGATATCCCGGTCTTCCATTGCTATTCTGCAATCCGACAGGTACACTTGCCTTAGGGTTCGGTTCAGTTTAGGTAGTTCGGTAAAATTAGGTGTGTCTAGATCTAGGTATAGGTCTAGGTTTAATTAGTTATTTTTAGGGTCGTTCCGAACACATCACAGAGATTACTCACCTGATGAGTAGATTGGAAACAAGAGATGGAACCAATTTGCGAGAGATAACAACTTGGATATAATCCTAACGAAACGAACATGCTAAATGAAAATAAGGGATGATAATAACTATAGTTCTAAGGATACGAGGAACTTAAGGAGAGTTAGGTCTTATTTTAAAAGACCATTTTACCCTTTATCAGGAAATTAATGATAATGTTTTATTTTATCAACTTTGGACCCATAAATATTTATTATATATATAAACATGATGTAAGACAAAAAATCAAGTCCTAATACCTTCTGGTTTGTTTAATATTAAATAATCATATTTAAAATCCTAATTTTGAAATAATTATCAAATAAATATGTAACACCTCGATATTTCCGCTAGGTAATTACGTATCTTAATATGTTTACCTATGTGCTTTATTATAAATACGTGTTAGAAATAGTAATAAATGAATAAAACACGTGTTTATATGATAAACGGGTTTAGAAATGATGAGACATGAATGATTACGTCTCGTATACGTGTTTAAATTATGAATACATGCTTATGTGAATAGCATAAACCATTGATAGGAAAACATGTATAGAAATGCATGTTAATAGTTAACGGAAAAGTAAAAGGGCCAAAAGTGTAATTTATGCGAAGTTATAAGTCATACGGATATTATACGTATCTTTAATTACTGAAAGTATTTTAAGGCTTAAAATATAGTGAGAATATGTCCTAACATGATTCGTGACATAAAATGAGGATTATTGCAAAGTTAGAGGGGTAGAAAGTATAAACTATGTAATAATACATGTATATATGTATATATATATATATATTAATATAATAACTCGAACCCTCGAGAATGTTAGAATTATGTTTAATAAGGTTATGGAACATAAAATGATAGCTACATCGAAAGATACAAGGCTAATAAGCCTAAAACAAAAGTTAAGGGACTAAAAGTGTCAATAATTGAAAGATATAAAACGTATATATATGTATATCATCGAGCATGTCCCGAGCCTTAGAAACTTTTATAAATATACCCTTAAGTGTTTTACAGCATAAAATAATAGTTCGTAGAAATACAAGGCTTAAAATGTATAATAGAAGTCCAGGGACCAAAACTGCTAAACTAGCAAACTTCCTCGCGGGTCGCGACACCTGAGGCTCAATCCCTCGCGACCCTCCGCCCAATTTTACATCAGAATCGTGACAGCAACGCATTTTTCAACTTGGAGTGCACGATTGGGATTGCTACGCGTCAAAATTCTTCGAGTACTCACTGGTATACATGTAGGATTAAACATCAAACCAAACTCGCCAATTTCGTGAATCATCAACCGAAAAACCCCCCATTTCGAACCAGTATCTTCGTCGTAGCAATTCGAGCAAACCCGGAGGAACTAGGAGCTGAATTTTTGCAATAAACCCTTATTTGGTATGCTTAACAATAACCTATCTCAGTTTTTGCTAATATTATGTCTAAGTATGCTTTCTAAAACTATGCTAAAATTAGGGTTCTTGAGCTTGTTTTGTCAAAATTGGGTAATCGGGTGGGAATTAGGGTCTGAATTTTTGTAGGTAATCCTAAAATGATGTATTTTAAGAAAGCCCTAAGTTTATTTTACAATTGGAAAAGGTTTGGTAAAGGTTTTCTTAACAGCTCAAAATTAGGGTTTTCATAACGTTACTCTGCCCAAATTGACTAAGCGATGTTGAATTAAGCTTTGATCTTTTGAAGGATATTATAAAATGTTATAATGAATGATACCTTAAGTTAGTTTGAATTAAAAATGAGTTTTGATAATAAAACAAGAAACTCATGAAGTTAGGGTTTCTAAATATGATTATTTAATATAAAATAATCCAAAGGGTATGGGGGCTTGATTTTTGGCATGATAACATGTTTTCATATAATATAAGTATATATTGAATTAAATTGGATGAGTAATCAAGTATTGAAAATACCGAGTTAATCGGATATTAGAAGTTCGTGCAGACTAGAAGGGTATGCGCCTGTACACTGGGGTTTCTGGCATAGCGAGGGTGTCGCATAAATCCCAACTGGGAAATGGCATCCCTCCCTGGGCGATCCCGGAGTGAGTGTCTACTTATAGGAATGAGCGTCTTCATAATTATCAATAAAAGAAGATAATATGCCTCCAGGGGCATTTTGGTAATTTTGACCCTTAAAAGTAAATAAACTTAATAATATATATTATTAAGTAAATAAAGTGTTAAAATAAACATAAGAAGTGTCTATTATATGAAATCTTGCGTTAACATCAATACGTAATTAGGTTAAATTAGAAGGCGTAACGAAGATTCTGTCTGAGATTACTACCTAAGAGAATAAGGTGAGTTCTATGAGCCAACTTTTAAATGTTTTAAATGTTTTAATGTTTTCGGGCTAGTATACATGTAATGTTATTACTTGAAAAGTATTTGAGATACCTTTGCTTATTTGGTGTTAATGCACATACTTGAAATGTTATAAATGTCTATAACTGTTTTTAAGTTATTATTACCTGTTTTAAACTCGTTCGGGAAGGTTATAATAAATGGGTCATGAAGATGTTAAACTATTGAAGTAAAGTTTAAAATAAGTTTTTTTAAAGGTAAATGAAATGACCCTTGGGGTTATTTTCGAAGAGGTTTTGATCTAAGAAAAATTGTCTAAGACGAGGGTAAGAGGGGGGTTGTACAATCCAAGCAGTGGATATAAAGCCACTGGAGTAACGACGATTTCTCAAGAGGTCGGGAGGCGACGATCGCCCGAAAAGGACTAAAGTAGTCCCGTATAGACAATGCTTAGTAAAAAGAGTTTTTGCTTATAATGTTTTGTATGACTTTCTTTCTATAAAAAGATTATTAGCAGAGTGAATGATTTAGAGTATTAAATGATTTTCAATACTGAAGGTTTAAATGTTATGTTTGGTATAATTCTGTTATGTCTTATATCCATTATACGTTTATAAAGAAGGGACCGTTAGGCCCAAATGTTTGAAATAACCTTTTGAGGTTAAGGTAAAATTTTAATACTTAGAACTCACCAGCGTAAGCTGACCTTTTAAAGCATGTATATTAGGTGAGGTTAAAGATCCGAGCATCAAGGGAAAGGCTCGTATTTGAGCAGAGTGGATGGGCAAGCTATTAGGAGAAGTCTATACGGGCATGCTGGCTTAAGTAATGTAGATAGATGCATATCTATTAATCATTGTCTTTTATATTTATCGTTTACCGTTGTAGTAGTTTTATCTTACTTGTACTTGGCGTTATAAATAAATTAAGGTTTTTAATTTCTGCTCCTTTAATTACCTCTGTTATACCTTGCGTTCATGAGTAAATCCGATAAGTGACCCTTTCTAGAGCCAAGTCTGGAAGTGGGCGTCACAAAATAGCCAAATATTTTATTAAATGAAATAAATTTAGGGCTTTTATTTAAAATATTATTTTATAATATACCTTAAAAGATTAGCCCTAAATTGAACCCATTTTTTCAATTTTGGCAAAGCAACGTCTAGAAAACCCTAGTCTAACGTATTTATTAAATAAATATCGTAACATTTTATAAAATTGGAAATACTTAGGGTTTTATTCATTATGATATAGTATAATATTCCTCAAAATATTAAACCTTAATTCAACACCGTTTACTCAATTTGGGCAGAACAACGTTACGAAAACCCTAATTTTGACCGATTTTTAGATAAAATACCAAACCTTCCCAAAACTTGAAATTAACTTAGGTCATTCTTAAAACACATTATTTTAGGATTACCTACAAAAATTCAGACCCTAATTCCAACCCGATTACTCAATATTAGCAAAACAAGCTTAAGAACCCTAATTTTTATACATTTTTAGAATTCGATCAAAACAACGATATTAACAGAAATTGATAGAGGTGTTTTGTAGAGCATACCAAATAACACGGGACTGCAGAATTTTAGCTCCTAAGATCTTCTAGATCACTCGAATTTTGATGAAGAACTTCTGGGAACGAATTAGGGTTTTTAAGGTGGAAATTTGAGGCATTGGTACTGATTTTAATCCGATTGTGGTGGTATTTATACCCATTAGGGTCGCCTTGATGTTGTGACACGTCTATGAGTGACTATTGAAGCAAAAACGACACCTGCTATGCGAATTAGTGGATAGAAAATGAGCTATCATGGAAAAACTTCATGATCACGCTGCTGGGTTACGATGCGGGCCGCATGGGTATTTTTGTGGATACGGAAGATGGCCCGCATGCCGTGATCCTTGAGCATACTTTGATAGATTTACTATTTTGGTCCTTGAAGTTTCATTTTGTATCATTTTGACCCCTAAACTTTCATATAATCATTATTTTATGTCCAAAAGTGTGGAGATATATTTCACATGAATTTCTAAGTCCCGAGATATACATAACGAGGTATAAAAATACGTATTTAATACATTTTAATTTTCTTTTTAATCGTTCATCAACGTTTTAACTCGTTAGCCTCTAATATCTTATGAGCAACTTATAATAACCTTATAAAACATTAATGAACATTAAAATATGATTTTTGAAATTTACGTGATTCCTGGTTAATACTGGATTTGCACGGAAAACCGTAAATTCTTTTATTTGTGTTTCAATTAACAAAATTGATCTATAATTTAATCAATTGATTTTTAATGTTATAAAATGATTTTAGAATATTCCAAAGTATATAACTTGAGATAAAAACCCCGAGATTCCCGGTAAACGATAAATCGAATATCGAAATCACGTAAAAGCTGAAAATTGCTTTATTTTCGTTTTAATCAAATCGGTTAACCTAAAACCTTGTAAATTTATTATTTTGTTTTCGAAAATGATTATGGAATATCTCGAACATGATGTAAATGTATAATTTGGACAAAATTCTTCCGGGAATCGTTAATTCAAAATTCGATTTGCGTGACAAGTTCAAATTTGGGTCGGGTTTTCTAAATGGGTCAGATACGGGTGTTACACAGGAGTTCACCTTTTGAGTACGTCCTACCTTAACTAAACCTAACCACCCTCGAACCTAATCTAAGGCACCCTAGGCTAGTAGCAGCTACCACTAACTACCATGGATGATACGGAATAACAAGTTAATCAAATTCCTAGGACACTTTCTTTTGAGAATGCTACCCTAGTTCATTAACCAACCCAACTACCCGACAATTCTTTACCTTTTAAGTCTCAGAATAGGCAGCATATTGCAATTAAATCACTAATCAACAGTCAATGCAATAGTTTAAGAAAACCCTAAACTACTCTATTGCATTTAACCCTAAAGTTAACTACTTTAGATAATTCACCTAAACCGAAAGACATTCGCGGGCAAATCATGCATTAATTATCAACTAAAAATCTGTTCACAACACACATATGCATCAACCATGGAAATCATTGGAATTTAATAAAAGTGCAACATCAATCAACCAACCAAAACCGAGTAAAATGAAAGATACTAAATATTCATCCAATTGGGTCTAGGCAATATAATCAAACTAGCCTAGCCTCATGTTCAAGTCAAGATAACGAATAAAGACAAGGAAAAAAGAAGAAAAATAAGACCCGAATGTTGAATTATGATGAACTTGCTGTCCTTGAATGATTCCTCTCGATTCCAGCCTTTCTCTTGCTCAGAAATTCGTCCCAAAATCGCCTTTGGTTGAGCGCAGGTCGTAGAATGTCGAATGAAACCGTAAATCAGACTTTTAAAAGCCGAAACCTTCTTTTGCGAGTTTTGGCTCTCCACGCGTATCGCGTGGCACCGAGTTTCCCCCAGGTGATACGCTTGGGATGCATAAACGACAAAACAGTCGGGTCAAACCGACTTTAATCTACTGTTGACTTTTCTTGGGCGCACGTATCGCGCGGTTCTTCCTTCTCCCCAGGCGATACGCCTAGGGCTTGGTTTTCAACAACTCTTGATATTTTTCTTGTTAAATATTTTCTGCTTCTCCTGTGGCCTCGGGTTTTGCTTATTAACCTGCAAAAACACATCAAAACATAAATAAAACTCAAGGACTCAAACTTTACTAAAAGCAAATTAAAACTAACAAAAACGACTCACTTTGACTCAAATAAATACATAAAAGATACGGGAAATTCAGGATGTGTTTGCACACATCAAACATCCCCACACTGACTCTTTTTTTGTCCTTGAAAAATACTGCGATGTAATCATAACCGGGACTCAACCTCTAACTCATTATTTCAATTCAAATCAATTTTCAACATTCACAATTACATTCTCAATCTTATAGCCTAGTTCGATTACTAGTATTTCTGTCCGACTAAACCCAACCACCAACCGTTCAGCCTCGAATGCATCAAATTAATTATTTAATTTAACTATCATATTACTTAATGTGTCCCACTCTTAAAGATTGAAACTTTACCCAAATCCTGTCTCAAGATTTAAGGCACAGGTTAAACCATTTAGATTTTCCTACCCTAGTATTTAAAATTATATATGTCTCAAAAATGATGGAATGATGGATGAACGGTCTGCTAGTTTGATATATATATATATATATATATATATATATATATATATATTTCTCTTCTTTTATAAGAGCTTCACCTAGAGGAGCATCCATTGAGAGTGAACCTGATGGGTAGCACATAGGGTATTTAGCCCAGCTCAAGCAGAAATGGATATGGAATATGGAATTTTTTCAAGCGCCACCAAAGTCGGATTTATTCTCATAAAAAGACAGAGGTGTACTTTATATTTAAGAGACATATATAATTTTATAAACTAAGGTACCTATCCTCTATTTTTGACAGTTTCGGTTAGAGTTTTCACAATAAGATGGAAACCCACTATAGTATCCCGATTTTGTTAACTTTAATGATTTATTATATTTCTTATGATGCACAAGAATTTTTAAGCTTAATTAGTCTGCTGGGCCTACCAGTACATCGAAGACTAGCTATAGATACTACTTCTAACAACAATTTATCATTTATGCACATTTAGTTAGAAAAATGATCCTCATTGTACTATCATTTTCCATTTAATTGCAGCTAGAATCTTGGACATTTTTGAACAATCTTTTAATATTTTTTATTTTTGGATTTTTTTTTTCAAAGACACAAACAAAACACACTAAAAATAACAACTAAGACGCAAGGCTTCCCATCCCCACACTTGAATCACACATTTCCCTCAATGTGGATGAGAATAAAATAAAATAGAAATAAAAACACTTGAACAGTAAAAATGCAAATGAAAATCAAAATAAAAGAACATAAACCGGAACGAACTCCCTTGATTATTGATTTGGGTGAATGGTAGGCGAGCTCATATCCACAGGTCCTCCATTGAATTCTGTGTCAGCATGAACGCATGAATGTCATTGAACCTACAAATTAACACAAACACTTGACGAAAAACCATTAATCACGAAAGTGAAAAATAAATGAGAATAAAATAAGAACAAAGAAAAAATAAATTGGAACAGCTCACCTGGAACTCCAGAGACTCAGAACATGGACCACAACCGGCTCAAACAAATTCGGTAAACAAGAAATGAATAAAAATGAAAATTAAAAAAATTCCTGAATTACCTCCTCTAGGCATATCACCTAAAGCAAGGCAAATCCCAGGCGATACGCCTGTGACATCAACATAACCGGACCATGAACCAACCTTTCACGCGTATCACCTAAACCGACCTCCATCCTATGCGATACGCGTGGAACGACATTTCCAGAGAATTTTTGGAATTTAGCCCTTAAAATTATATCTCTTTTGTACCTCCTCTACAACCTCTAGTCGAAATTCCCAGCCAAACCTGCATTTTTGACATGTAAATCATACCTGGACAATTCCTCATTGCATTCCATTGATCGTGAGCCTCTCGAATCACCTACAAACACCGAAAGACGTAAAATGCACGAAAACCAAAAAATTCAGAAAATAAAAAACACAATTACAAAATATACAACCCAGACACTTGATCCTTTAGCTCAAACAGAAACACAACCTCCAAAACCATCCGGGGGCTTTGATTTCACATCCTTAACCACAAAACTATCGATTTTCACCCGGTTCATATCCTGCCAACTACCAATTAACTTTCTAACCCCTCAAAGCAACCAACTTTATTAACTCCAATGAACTTTTAACCTTCCAATGCTTATAACGTTCTGGAAGAAACTTAATTCTACCTAGGAATCTCATGTTCGGGTCATTCTCACTCACAACTACCACCATCCTCCCCACACTTGGCCTAAGCACTATCCTATCCTCATAACTATCTAGGTCACTAAGTGTGACTCTCCCACAACCACTATCAACCACTAATACCCCTTCAACCACCAATTCACCCCCAGGTTCTACTAATGGGTCAAAAATGTGATTTTTATCAACTAATTCTTCTAACCCCCCCCGGGAGCTTCCCCGCACTTATCCTCAACTATTGGTTCACCTTCCAACCTATTTCCAACTACTACTAGGTCCTCACCGGTGACATAACTTACACAACTATCCATCATAGACATAAAAGATTCTAGAAAACACACGGATTCATTGTTCTTGTCACTTGACCCACCAACTCTAAATTGGACCGACTCATCCTCAACTCTCAAAGTGATAGTACCCACAAATACATCAACTAACGCTTGGGCAGTCCTAAGGAAAGTTCTACCTAAAATAAGCGGGCACCTCACATCATAATCACTATCAACCACCAAAAAGTCTACATGGAATAAAAACTTGTCAATCTTAACTAGCACATTGTCCACTATTCCTTTGGGCCTAACTACCGACCTATCAGCTAAAGATATTGTCATCCTAGTCGGGGTTAACTCTCCTAACCCTAGGTGCAAAAAAATAGAGTATGGCATCACATTGATAGAAGCACATGAATCAGCTAATGCAGGAGTCATAGAAGACTACCAAAATACAAGGAATAGTAAAAGTTCCTGGATTGGTTAATTTCTCGGGTAATCTATTCTGGACTACAGCTGAACAATTTGCATCAAGGGTTATGTCAGACAACAATTCAAGTTTCTTTTTACTAAAGAGCATATCTTTCAAGAATTTTGCATACTTAGGCATTTTATTTAAAAATTTAGTGAATGGTAAAGTGATCCTAAGCTGCTTAAGATTATCAAGAAATTGAATGCATTTTTCTGTTGGATGAGACGTTCAGGGTATGGCACGCGCTTTAGATCCTCTATTGTAATAGGCTGACTAGCAAATCAAACTCTTTTCTTCTCCTTAGTTGCCTCCCACTCCATCGGCTTCTCTCTCAATGGTGGATCTTTCACTCCGTCAACCTCGACGTTTGGTGTGGTACTTTCTGGCTTCACGTCCGGATGCACCCTCCCGCCAGGCGCCTCTAGCTCAATCTACTCATCGACTGGTTCCTCCTCAACTACCGCCTATGATGGAGTTTACAGAATCTTACCACTCCGTGTGGTCACCGCATTAACCGAGGCATTGGGGTTTTTATAAGTACTCCTAGAAAACTGACCCCTTCGGTTGTTTAATTCCTTCAGCTGCTTCGCGGTGTCTCCTACCGAACGCTACAAGTGCAAGAATGAAGCTTGCTAATTTCGTAATTATATGTCATGCTCTAGAAACTTCTTCTATGTAGCCTCATCCCTCGCATTCATCTGTGACAAGATCTGGGTCTGGTTGGCAATCAGTTCCCTCATCTCTCTTAGGCTAGACTCGTCATCTCGTCGCTCGAACTGGTTGTTCCTCGCCTGAAACCCCGATGGGTTTCTTCCGTCTTGCCATCTAGAATTTTGGTCGCTCCTCCACCCGGACTGAAAAGAATTACCGAACTGGTTTCGGTTTCCAATGTAGTCAACTTACTCCACAGAGGCAAGCAGGCAGTCTCGGGTGTCGTGAGTGCCTCTATACAGCTCACATTTGGCTTTGATGTGGAGTTTAATTTCTTCTAAAGTCCTGTAGATGTTTTCAAGCTCCTTAGGTGCCATGGTCTCTGAGCCAATGTGATGGACACCCCGGGTAGAAGTAGAAGGTACGAGTGATCTAATCGAGGCCAACGTAGCTCTCCGATCTCCGGGTGTCTGCTGTTCATCTATCGCGAAGCTTTCGAATAATTGTCTACATTCCTTAACAAAGAGCTTCTCCATCATGTGTCCTCCAGCCGAAATATTGAACTCCTCCTGAAATTAGTAAGGAAGTCCATTGTAGAATTTTCGATGATCGCCCAATCCGTCAACCAGTGTTGCGGACATCTACTCAGAAGGGTGTTGAATCTCTCGTAAGCAACCGAATAAGGCTCATCGCGGTCCATCCTGAAGGAGTGGATTTCCTCCCGAGTACGTGCAGCCTTGGCTGGAGGATGATATTTCTTCAGAAATTTTGATTTCAGATCGTCCCAGGTGGCGATCGACTTTGGCGCAAGAGTCTCGAGCCAAATGGCAGCTCGAGAGGTGAGTGAAAATGGGAACAACCGCAGATACATGATATTATTCGTGACTCCCGTGAGTCCGAACGTATTACAGATTCGAATGAAGCACGAGATATGTGATGCATAACATCTAATAGATATAAATATATAAATAAATCCCACATTTAATTGAGTTTTTGAATTAAAAATATCAAGTTTTTGTGCTTAAATGCTTTATAATATAAATTATAGGTTGTTATAGGGTTTTTTGGTTAATATTTGATTTTCAAATTTAAATGAGCTTTAATTGAGAAATTATAAAGATGTGATTTTTATTATTTTTAAAATGTGAATTTTTGGTGGTTGGTGTGTTCGTGATTTTAGAAGAAAATCACAATTTACGGGAGCGGAAACGGATCTCCGGTGTAGAAGCTATGGAGAAAAAGAAAAAAAAAACAGCAGGCTATAGCCCAGTCCCTTGCTTCATTTTCTGTACCTGGCCCAGTCTTCATAGGACCTGCGGCCCAACAGCTTCAAGCCCAGCGCATCAGCCCAGCAAGACATGCCTAGACCGAGAAACAGCCCAGCGAGGCCCTACTCTGGGTTCGTATTTCCTTTATCCATTTCGCAACCAGGCCCAGTTTCTTGGCCCAGTCCATCTGATGCATAGTAGGTCGCATTTCCAGCATATAAAAGCTTTGGAGCCGCCTTTTTTTTTAGGCTTTTCACCTCTAAAAAACCCTAAAAACCCAAAAGCATCTGGAAACATCAAGGAAAGATTAAGGAGCAAGATCAAGGCATTTTGGATAAAAGTTTAGAGATTTTTGAAGCTTTTGGTTGGGATCTTCTATAGTTTTTAATTTTTACTCCTTTAGACCTTGTTCTTGATCATGTTTGATGTCAAG
>JBCNJP010011665.1:0-15337 GCA_039602395.1 Deinandra increscens subsp. villosa
AAGGATGAGGCTGAAGATACTGCTAATGATTTTCAGAATTTGTTTGATAAATCCAAAGTCAAGCTTGATCTGCTTACAAAGAATGTTGAAGAATCAACTGCTAAGATTGAAGTATATCAAGTTGACATGGGAAAGTTGCTGGATGAAAAGCGGGAGTTGGTTCGTGTGAATAAGGTTCAAACTGCAAATTTGGAAATTCAAAAGAGAAACGAGGATAAATTGAAAAAGGAGTTACATGCAGGACTTGATAATCTTCTCTTACAAAAATTTGAAACTCACAAGGTTGCGAAGCGATTGATTGCTAAAGAAAGGGAATTTGCTGAGGCTCAACAGAAAATTTCTGATCTGAAAATTCAAGTTCTTGATGCTAACCGATTACTCAATAATGTGTCAAATTCTCAAGTCTTCACAAGCTTCTTAGCTAATGATGCGAATTTTGAGAAAATGTTTGATAAGACTGCATCACCTCCTGCTCATATCAAAGAAGCTGTCAAAGAAGTGAAGGAACAAGTTGATGAATTTGATTATTCAAAGGTTTCGTCATCTATTGTTGAGGATGAGAAAATTGTGCTGAAGAAGAAGAACAGGAAGAATAAGAAGAAGAAAGAAAAGAAATCTGAGGTTTCTCCTGCACCAAAGTTTGTCTCTGGATCATCGTCTGCTGATAATGAGAAGTCGGCTACTTCTAGTGACAAGCTTCTGTCTCAACCAGAGTTTGATGAAAAGATTTTTTATGATCAAAAGCATGTCACTGAAGTAAAAACTGAATTTTCTCGATTAGCGAAGCATGGTCATGGTTCACCTGAGGGGAAAATTTATGGAAAGCATGAAGGATTGGGTTTTCACAGGATGAAAAACAAAGCTGAAAAAGTTCCAGCATCATCATCTCATGATTTGAAGAAATTAAAGATGAAACAAGTGAAGAAGGAAGTTTTTCAAGCTGATAAAATTCAACCCGAACGTTTTTACAAACTCAAGGGTTCGGATCAATTATTTTCTGACAAAGAATCTCTACTTCATTGTGTTGATACTCTGAAGATTGCGGAGGTCTTTGTGAAAGCAACCATTTCTTCTGAAAGTTCTCAATCTATAAGCCCTACATCTAAATGGGTACATGATCACAGGCATCAGGTATATGATTCTCATTCTGATCATGTTAGAGATATTCATGTGTGTTCTTCGCAGGTACATCACCGATGGGATAAAACGATAAGAATTTGTTATATTTGTCGTCGTCCAGGGCATATGGCAAAAGATTGTCCATCACCTGCTGATTCACCCCAAAGATTTCAAAAGAAATCAGTTTTTGGTAAACCTGCCACACCAAAGTTCTTTGATGAACAAGGCAGAGTTTTTGATGAAGTTGAGCCTACAGTCTTTCACAAACAAAAAACGTTTTGTTCCAATGTTTTCAAAGGTTCAAAGTGTAGGTTCATCATCACAGTCACTTGTGATTGTTTCAAAAAACACTGCATTACCAAAACAACAACAATGGAAACCTAAGGTGGTTTCTAAGCAAAACAAAGACACTGGTCGACCAGAAGCGATCCGCTTCGGGTCATTTTTGGACTAATTAGTTTGACCAGTGTGCAGGTACTTCTAGAAGACCTATCGACAATTGCAAAGTTGTTGATGGAGGAGTATTCTGCTTAATTTAAATATTCATGATACATCTTTCTAATCTGCGAATTCTGATTTCTAAAACAGAAAAATATCCGTGTTGATTGATCAATTTTCTTTGCTTACATGTTTTTCTCAAAAACCCAAAAATAGAGTCTCGTTTTTGTGTAAAATGAAAATCCAAAAATATAGTTTTTATTTTAAGGGGGAAAATTGTAAGTAAGGGGGAGTAATTGAGAAAATGCATGTTATGGGGAGAAAGTGAATACATGCCAAATATATAATGAAGGAAGGTGAATACATGCCAAATATATAAAATTGTGAGAAATTGATCATTGGGAAATGATGGTACATTGGCTTATGTATCTGACTCATGGATAGAGTAGATGAAATAGCCATAAGATCATTGTTTGATGTGCTTGGTAGGCTCGGCAAATCAGAAAGTATTCAGATGTGATAGTCACTAAATACTAATGCTTGACCATGTGGATAACATCTTGATGCATATTTCATGACACAAAAAGAAAAAAATAAGTGTGAAATTCAAAATGAGAAGTCACTGTGTAAACATGTGTTCATTTTGCAAAGATTTAAAATTTTTTTATTTTCTTTATCTTGTCAAACGATCGGACTTTCTCTGCGTATCGAAAGATCGACCTGATTGTTGTTCGTTTGATGTTCTGCTTTATTTTCTTTGGTGTTTCGTATAACTCATCGGACTTTCTCTGCGTGTACGGAAGTACCGACCTGATTGTTGTTGGGTTATACAATTTCAACTTGTTTTATTTTCTTATTTTGTTAAATCCGAAGCCTTATCTGCGTATCGAAAGATCGACCTTAAGGTAGACGATTTAACGTTCTTGTTTCTTTTTGCATGGAACACAGTTGACTATATCATGAAAATATTATGCATTGTGAAAAATCACAAGTGCTGTCACACAAAAGGAATAAGAAAGAAAAACTGAAAATGTCTGATTATGTCTGATAGTGTGGGATACACTGGTCAAAGCAAATATAATCAATACCTTAACATATCCAGGTGTTATGAGTATGATTCTGTCTGAGTTTAAGTTGGACAAATTATACCAGCAATCAGCATGACTTATGTGCTTCAATTAATTGAAATTGAAGTGCAGTTCAGTGCGTTATGTTCAATATGATCCCATATAGTGATCTTTCTCATACCAAAAATAGTGTTTGATTCTGTATTGCAATTTCATTTCATTTCAGAAAAGAACAAAAAGATTTTCGGTGTGTTTTAGCATAAACTTTGAAAAATCAAAAAGATTTTGTTTCTACTTTATTTTCGATCTAATCAACGCGTGATACAAATCATTTTCAAAATCATATCTTGGAGTCTCGAAGAGACATTTTGCGCCAAGTATATTTAAATGTTTGAGCAGGTTGCTATGTGCAAGATATGACGACTTCAAGTCTTCTGAAGTTGTTGATGAAAGACCAGAGATACACGGAACGTCGTCAAGTATTCAAGATTAAGCTACGATCAAGTTGAGGAGGAGTTTGTTCGAAGATTCATCTCATTGGACAAACGAGTTCTACACTTGAGGGGGAGCTTGATTGAAGATACAGATTTGATGATGTTGAAAAGATAGAAGAGATACTGCACACGACGAGGGGGAGTTTGTTGATACCTGATATGTGCGTCGTGTGAAGTATCAAGCAAGTTCAAAGATCAAGTCAACTAGGTCTGGCTGAACTAGGTCCGAACCTGAAGTTCGGACTGGCCGAACCTGAGGTTCGGCCGAAGCTCGGACCAGCGGGTATATATAGATGTATGGTCTTTGTATTAGATAGAGTTCTGAGCGTGTGAGATCTCTTAAGTGTGTGTTTCTGTGTGTGTGTATTCTCTGAGTATATTTCTGAGTGTTTACTGGTTGTAATTGTTCTTCGTTGATCAATAAAACAATCGGTTAATTACGTTTCGATGTTCGATTAGCTAGATCGAGTAGACGATCCGATGCTCACGCATTTTCAAAGAAAATAAAAACAAGTTGAAATTGTATAACCCAACAACAATCAGGTCGGTACTCCCGTACACGCAGAGAATGTCCGATGAGTTATACGAAACACCAAAGAAAATAAAGCAGAACGTCAAACGAACAACAATCAGGTCGATCTTTCAATACACACAGAAAGTCCAATCGTTTGACAAAATAAAGAAAATCAAACAAGTTTAAATCTTTGCAAAATGAACACATGTATACACAGTGACTTCTCATTTTATTTTTCACACATCTTTTCAATATCTTGAGATACGCTTCAAGATGTTGTCCGCATGGTCAAGCATTAGTATTTAATGAATATCACATCTGAATACTTTCTGATTTAAAGTCGAGCCTACCAAGCACATCGAACAATGATCTTATGGCTTTTTCATCTATTTATTCATGAGCCAGACACGTAAGCCAATGTACCATCATTTCCCAATTATGTTGGATACAATTTCTTATTTTTCAATGTTTTTGTATTTTTTATTTTTAAATGTTTCGGTATTTTTCTCTTTTTTACTCCCTTAAAATGAAAACTCTATTTTTGGATTTTTCATTTTAACAAAAACACAAAGACACTATTTTTGGTTTTTCAATTCCCCCCCCCCCCCCCCCTAAACTACATACGAAATGTAATATAAAGAAATTTGACCAATCGATACCGATATCTGTCAGTTTTAAGCTTTCAAAAAACTTTCATTTTTGTAATATAAAGCATTCAATTTAAGTTACGCAGGGAACTCCACTATCAGTAACTTCTTAAAACTTGAACTTCCCAATCACCGACATATCTTCTTGAAGTACCTGCACACTGGATTTAAATGATTAGTATTCAAATGACCGAAGCACACAGCTTTTGGTCGACCAATGTCTTCCACAAAATCATTTGCAGCCGTGCGGACAACCTTAGGTCGCCACTGCATTTTTGCCTTTTCAGTTTTAACTAAGTCATCATCTTGTGATGAACTACCAACACTACAATCAAATTTGAAAAATTGTTTTGTTTTAGATTTAATTTTCGAATGTGTTGACTCAGTAAAAATTCTGTCTAATTCATCCATAAATGTGGCAGATTTTTCAGAAAATGTTCTTTTGACATTTTCAGGAAAATCCTGTGCCATATGTCCCTTTCGACGACATTGATAGCACAAACGGTATGATCGTTTAGATTGTGGCTTGTCCTGAATTGTATGACATTTATCATCAGATTCAAAACTATAAGAATAATCATCAAATGCTTGAAACCTATTGGCATGCATCCATTTGGAAGTAGGACTTCGAGGTGTAGAATTAGATCCAGATGATGAAAATTCTTTCGGAGAACTTTGAGATGAATCCTTTTTCGTTTGTTTTCTTCCGAATCCCTTCTGCATGGTTGAAATGAATACCTGAGCCAGATGATAGATTTGTTCGAGGTTGGTATCTTTCTTCTCCTTTGGAGTCTTCTTTGACATGTTTGTTAGAACATAATGTAATTGTTACACAAAACAGTCAAGTATTAGAAGAAAATATAAGACACATCCTTAGAAGAGAAAGGAAACAAAAGTCTGTATGAATTACGGATTTCTTCATGATTTCTGTATTCATACAGAACTACTCCGGAATTTCTGGAGTAGTTCTGTACAGACTAAAATCTACAGAAATCATCATTTCTGTAGATAGCTTATAATGGGAAACATCAAAAGTCTTCAAAGAAGAGTCCAGAAGGAGTTCTAGATTATCAGAAGATAAATATTACGAGAAGAACAATTTTTGTCTTTGTGTGGAGAACAAGCAAAATGAATGTCAACTTGGCATTAATCAAGAAGGCAGTTGAAGACAGTTGAAAAAGAGATAAATTGAATATGTTTAATTTATCTCTATATACTCTGACACACTCCAACATCAATCGTCCTCAACCACCTTATCCAAATTCAACTTGCTACATTTGCCTATAAATAGCAAGTTGACTTCACCAAACAAAGCAAGACATCAAGCATACAATTCAATATCTTCTCAAAGCAATTTCAACATTACTCCCATAGAAAAGTTATTTCTGTTGATACGTAGTCATACTATAAACTCGTGTAAACCATTATTTACATTTGAGATATACATAATAACCCTTTTATGAATTGATGTCTTCCAATTTGATTTACTTTCCGCAACTTGTTTATCTTGTTTAAATCAAATTGTGTCAATATTGTCAAAGAGCCATTCAAGGGACCCAACAATTTGTATCAGAGCAGATTGAATAATCAATATTCAAAGTTCCTTCTCTTTAACATCTTCTCTTTAACTCTCCCTCAAAATATATTCAAACTGGAACAATGGAAAATCTCTTGGCTCATTGGCAAAACCCCATATGCTTGCTAGGGAGGATCCCATTGCCCCATAGTTGACATCCCTGAGATAAAAAAACTGAAACCTCAGCCGGTGTGCCCGCTCGCACCATCCCTAAAGAAAGGAATTGGTGGAGTGAAGAGGACAAAACCAAAGAGATTAATGAGGACAGAGCCAAGACAGTCCCTATCATGGCCCTTCCTCATGATATATTCTGTCAAGTTGACTGCAACACCTCAGCCAAAGGCATATGGGATGCCCTTGAGAAACTCTTTGATGGGGAGGGGGGGGATCAAATGAAAATAAACAAAAGAACAAAAGCTCTAAATGAATATGAATCTTTCAAGTCACTTCCAAGCGAGTCACTTTTAAACACTTACAATCGCTTTGCTACAATAATAAACAATCTAAGGAAGTTTAATGTTTCTAAATCTAATGAGGAAACAAACATCAAATTTATCAAAAGTCTTCCTCATGAATGGAGAAGTCTAACCATGACTCTTCAATCAACCCTGGATTTAGAAGAAAAAAATCTTAATGATCTCTTCTGCATTCTAGACTCTCAAGAGTTTGAAATACAGGACATCTCAAAATCCAAAGTGGACCCACTGGCTCTTTACTCTGAAAAGAAAAAAAAGAAACATCAAACAAGAGCTAAGCCACTCAAAACGAAAGGAACTAAGTGACTCAAAAAATGAATATTTTAAGTATGAGACAAAAAATGAGTCATTTGAAAAATCATTAGCACTACTGACCAAACAATTTGGAAGATTCAAAAAGAATCCTTCCTGGTCAACCAAAAACATTTTTTCTAAAAAATGAAGAAAACAAAAATCGATCATCTTTTAGATTTAATTTTCGAATGTGTTGACTCAGTAAAAATTCTGTCTAATTCATCCATAAATGTGGCAGATTTTTCAGAAAATGTTCTTTTGACATTTTCAGGAAAATCCTGTGCCATATGTCCCTTTCGACGACATTGATAGCATAAACGGTATGATCGTTTAGATTGTGGCTTGTCCTGAATTGTATGACATTTATCATCAGATTCAAAACTATAAGAATAATCATCAAATGCTTGAAACCTATTGGCATGCATCCATTTGGAAGTAGGACTTCGAGGTGTAGAATTAAATCCAGATGATGAAAATTCTTTCGGAGAACTTTGAGATGAATCCTTTTTCGTTTGTTTTCTTCCGAATCCCTTCTGCATGGTTGAAATGAATACCTGAGCCAGATGATAGATTTGTTCGAGGTTGGTATCTTTCTTCTCCTTTGGAGTCTTCTTTGACATGTTTGTTAGAACATAATGTAATTGTTACACAAAACAGTCAAGTATTAGAAGAAAATATAAGACACATCCTTAGAAGAGAAAGGAAACAAAAGTCTGTATGAATTACGGATTTCTTCATGATTTCTGTATTCATACAGAACTACTCCGGAATTTCTGGAGTAGTTCTGTACAGACTAAAATCTACAGAAATCATCATTTCTGTAGATAGCTTATAATGGGAAACATCAAAAGTCTTCAAAGAAGAGTCCAGAAGGAGTTCTAGATTATCAGAAGATAAATATTACGAGAAGAACAATTTTTGTCTTTGTGTGGAGAACAAGCAAAATGAATGTCAACTTGGCATTAATCAAGAAGGCAGTTGAAGACAGTTGAAAAAGAGATAAATTGAATATGTTTAATTTATCTCTATATACTCTGACACACTCCAACATCAATCGTCCTCAACCACCTTATCCAAATTCAACTTGCTACATTTGCCTATAAATAGCAAGTTGACTTCACCAAACAAAGCAAGACATCAAGCATACAATTCAATATCTTCTCAAAGCAATTTCAACATTACTCCCATAGAAAAGTTATTTCTGTTGATACGTAGTCATACTATAAACTCGTGTAAACCATTATTTACATTTGAGATATACATAATAACCCTTTTATGAATTGATGTCTTCCAATTTGATTTACTTTCCGCAACTTGTTTATCTTGTTTAAATCAAATTGTGTCAATATTGTCAAAGAGCCATTCAAGGGACCCAACAATTTGTATCAGAGCAGATTGAATAATCAATATTCAAAGTTCCTTCTCTTTAACATCTTCTCTTTAACTCTCCCTCAAAATATATTCAAACTGGAACAATGGAAAATCTCTTGGCTCATTGGCAAAACCCCATATGCTTGCTAGGGAGGATCCCATTGCCCCATAGTTGACATCCCTGAGATAAAAGAAACTGAAACCTCAGCCGGTGTGCCCGCTCGCACCATCCCTAAAGAAAGGAATTGGTGGAGTGAAGAGGACAAAACCAAAGAGATTAATGAGGACAGAGCCAAGACAGTCCCTATCATGGCCCTTCCTCATGATATATTCTGTCAAGTTGACTGCAACACCTCAGCCAAAGGCATATGGGATGCCCTTGAGAAACTCTTTGATGGGGAGGGGGGGGATCAAATGAAAATAAACAAAAGAACAAAAGCTCTAAATGAATATGAATCTTTCAAGTCACTTCCAAGCGAGTCACTTTTAAACACTTACAATCGCTTTGCTACAATAATAAACAATCTAAGGAAGTTTAATGTTTCTAAATCTAATGAGGAAACAAACATCAAATTTATCAAAAGTCTTCCTCATGAATGGAGAAGTCTAACCATGACTCTTCAATCAACCCTGGATTTAGAAGAAAAAAATCTTAATGATCTCTTCTGCATTCTAGACTCTCAAGAGTTTGAAATATAGGACATCTCAAAATCCAAAGTGGACCCACTGGCTCTTTACTCTGAAAAGAAAAAAAAGAAACATCAAACAAGAGCTAAGCCACTCAAAACGAAAGGAACTAAGTGACTCAAAAAATGAATATTTTAAGTATGAGACAAAAAATGAGTCATTTGAAAAATCATTAGCACTACTGACCAAACAATTTGGAAGATTCAAAAAGAATCCTTCCTGGTCAACCAAAAACAATTTTTCTAAAAAATGAAGAAAACAAAAATCGATCATCTGAACACAACAAAGCTGAAGTTGACAAGAGTGAGATAAGATGCTTCAAATGTGGAAAAATGGGACACTATGCTTCAGAATGCAAAAATAAAAGACTCAAAGATGCTGCCTTCTACAAAAAGAAGTATGAACAAGCCATGCAGAAAGAAAAGGCATTAATGGCTGAAGTTGAGAACTGGGACTCTGAGTCATCATTTGAAGAGGAATGTCAATCCAACAAATGTCTTATGACAAATGATGAATCTCTCTCAACTGATCTATCCAAAATGTCACATAAAAAGCAGGTAAGCTCATCTCACTCTGATCTAATCTTTCAATTCAATAACATGTCAGTCAACTATAAAGTTCTTCAAGAAAATTCTGAAAGAAACAAACTTTTAAATGAAAACAAGTTTAAAACTTTTGAAGAAGAAATTAACTCTCTCTTGTCTGAACTTCATCAACTAAAAGAGGATAGAGAATAAAAATTGTTAAGATTAAGGCAACTAGAAACTCAAAACTTGAGCAATAAAGCCAAAATTGATCACTATGACACTGAACGTGCAACTCTATACCAAATACTGCACGTGGAAACAAATAAAATAAATGGTCGCATAAATGCCCATGATCAGCCTGAAAAAATGATAAACACACCAGGAAATTATGGACAAGGAGTCGGGTACATACAAGGAACTAAAGGTTCCAAGACTGTCTTTGTAAAAAGAAGCAGTCAAAATGAATCACAACTGGACAACAATTCTAAAAACAAAAGTCCAGTTCTTGAAACTCCAAGTCAAAATAAAACCAACTCTGATGACTCTAACAAAGCCAAATCTGAGTCATCCATCTCCTCAAGTCAAAATCTTGAAATTTTTTGGGAAAGTACCAGTTACAAGCACTGCATGTGCAATGAAATGGTAAAACTAATTGGAACACTCTAACACCCCTTTGAGTGTATCTTCCAAATCTACGAAAATAAAAAGAAAAGAAGTCACTAAAATAACAAACAAAAAACCCAAAGACAAATGGGTTCCAAAAACCAAATAAAAAAAGGGGGGAGGGCAAGAACTTCCCATCGTGCACATATCTAGGGGGAGTTCTTTACTTTTGGTTTTTCTCTCATTTTTTTCTTTTTTAAAAAAATTAAAAAATTAAGGAGGCATCCATAACTCTTTAAAAAGGTTTGACTTTCTCTTTCTGATGCGAAATGATGCCCATCAAATCACACATTTAAAAAGCAATAGGCATATCGGGAAACAAATCTTTGTGAGTTAAGGCATCTAAAAGGGGTAGTAATAGCGCTAACTAGGAGAATGATGAAAAAGGGAGTTAATTCCCTCTCACAAATCGTCCAAACTACCTCTGTCAGGAGCCTAAGCAGCGGACAAAACCCAAAAGTCTCACTGCCAAATCCCCAGACTTTTGAACTCTTCCCAATTACAAATAGATGGATATCTCTCCCGAATCATCCATGTACTCATCTAAACAAACCCTCATCAGAAAATGGCCCTTCAAGCTCTATTAGATAGACAAGCCTTTGAAATTCCTCTTCACCAAACTCACAGTTTGTGCCTTCACACATCCAACCATCAGCTGACCTTTACCAGAATGATGAGGTTTCTGCAAACCTGCACCATTGATCTTGCACTCACTCAAAACACCGCCTTCAGATATGAATTTCTGAGGGAATTTAAGGTGAATGCAAGATCTGACCCCAGCCTACCAGGAAGCCCCGTAAGAACACGAGTGAACCGACTTACCTTTGAAGTCACTGAGGACTCCATTCGCCCTGCCCTTGGTCTGAATGACAAAAATGGGGCCACCCACTTCAACAGGGCCCAAGTCATTGAAACCTTCATTAACATTGGGTATAATGGAGAATTTCTCGAAGAACAGGCCAACAGATTCCATTTTCCCCCCATCTGGCAGTTCTTCTTCACTCAAATTCAACTCTGCTTCTCATCCAAGGTCAATAATCATCATCTTGCTCACCATTACACTCAAATGGTCATGCATGCTCTGATTCACGCCCTTAACATGAACTTCTCTCACTATCTTCTACAAAACATAAAAAAGAACTGCTATCTGCCTGTAGAAGAGAGAGTTATTCTGTATCCTCGCTTTGTGACGAGTATAATCTGCCAAGCCAAACAATGGTAAGGAATTCCCTGTGAATATCACACCCAACTCCTACCCTCCCAAAGGTTTCTTGGTCTTCATATTACTGGGATTCCAAATGACATTATAGAGGAAGATGATGAGAACCTGAGACCCATCTCTCATAATAACATTCCTCTCCAACTTGAAGCTAGAGTACATGTAACATCCCAAAATTTCTTTAATTTAAATTTCCCATCAACGTCTAGTTGAATTAATTTTTTCGTAGCTAAAATTTAATCCCTAAAGTTAGTGGAATTTACTTTATGTGAACTTTGGGGTTTAATGGGTAAATTCAAGTTTTGGTTGGGAAATAAACCATTAACTAAATGGAGGGACCAGAGTTGCATATAGGCTAAACTTGAATTAATCAAAAAGAGAAAAAGAAAGGGAGGAGGTCGTATGAACGACCTAGAGATCGAACTCCACCCTCTTCTCCTTCCCTTTCTCAAAATTCTGCAATTCAAGGGATCTAGGCTGCGAGTTTGGCATGCAATCTTGGTTTTGAAGTAGTTAATCACCCCTCATCATCCTTAGTGTGTCAAGTAAGTAAAATCTTATGAACCTAGCATGTGTAGGTCACGAAATTGGACCTCAAATCTGCAAATTTATTGTTGTTTAATAAGTCTTAGGATGTTAGAAACCTTGTATGTCGCATAAATTTATATTTTGTGTAGCAATTGGTGAAGTAGTCACCAATTACTTGTTCTTGAACCTTCATGTTAAATGACCACATATGATGTTTGTGAAATTGCTTCCAAAGCTTGAATTCTTGTATGAATTTGGTGTTAAATAGTAAATTGATGATGGATTGGTGATGGATTTCACCAACAACATGTAAAATGGTAGATTGGAGGTTCAAGGGTTGGGGTTATATGTGTGCATACATATATGCACACAAGGTGTTTGACAAAATCCCTAAGAGAAGCTAATTGATGATAAAACAAGCAAATTGCTAGATTTTGAGCTTGAATGATCATAGGGGACATTATGTGCATAAAATGACCCACCCTTGGTGAAATTACAATCTATGACTATAATTGGTTATTGAATGCGTTACTTGATATGTGATGAAACAAGACCACAAAGCTTGATGTAAACTTGACCAATGTGCTGGGTTGTTAAACATGTGAAAACTTGTATGTGTAGCATAGAAATCATGTTAATGAAAATATGATAATAATGTTATGTGTTAAAGGTCCTAACTTGTTAGTGACCCGTTAGGTGTTCAAGGTGATCAAGAAAGCAACCAAGGAAATAGTGGGACATCAAGCTCTCGAGGTAACATTAGTTATGTTACATGAAGTAGTTAGTAAATGTGTACTTACAATTTAATACGATAAACTATGAATTGTGTAAATGGGTGACGAATGGTTCTAGGAACCGTGAAGCCCAAAGCCAAAAGGGTTCTCCAATGATAAACTTGACCATGGAAAAGATTCGGATGAATCATAGAACGAATAAAAGTTATAATGGCGGAAAAAGGGCTTATGGAGTCTATGCCGAGTAACAAGAGAAAAGGAATCATAAAATGGTTATAGAACCATAGATTCCAAGGCTAATATGTGGTCAAGTTAGGCATTGGGGTAAACCAAGGGCAAGGACCCGTCTTAACGGGTCAAATAATGGTACAAAGATAATATGGATAACAACTAAATGATTAGTTGAGCCAATGGCTGGAAAAATGAATGATATGAATTGGGTCAAAAACTTAAATGTATTAGTAATGTGTAGGCAAGACTCGTAACGAAAGCGTAGCACAAATTGTGAGCATAAATACAAAGATTATGAGGCCATAATGCTTGCATTGTGTTTTTAGTTGTAAAATCCTATGCGTGGGTGGTTTCGGGATGGTAATCTTGAGGTTACCTCTATGTTATTCCTTAACGGGTCAAGCGGGTCATAGAGTCCCGTTTTATACAACTCTTGAATTGAATCCAATCCAGGTATGTACTTAAGCTTAAAACATGTTTTAGAAATGAAATGGGAGTGTTAAAACACTGGTAGAATGGTTGAAAATCAGCTGGAAGAAGCTGGATGAAAACAGGGGAAAATAGCCAAAATTTTGGCTAAGTACAAAATTGGCTGAAATTGGCCGAAATTGGCCGAAATTGGCCAAATCCCTGGAAACTGGGCTCCAAGCGTATCGCTTGGAGCCACCTATTTGGTAGGCGATACGCAAGGAAGTTCAGGCGTATCGCTTAGGACTTCAACCAGTCCAGGCGATACGCCTAGAACCTGTGAGATCAATATAGTTGTTTTTCGTCCTTGTTTGCTGTCACTTTTAAATGTTTATGCAATTTTAAACTCACTATTGAAGGTGAGTGAATTGCAGGTAAGGTGAAAGCTTGACGGGAGCTCATCATTGCTAAGGAGGACCGATCATGTGAAGGCAAATGACCCGTACTGTATTTTTGTTTATAAATCAAGTAAATGTTATTTAACAACATGTGAAAATCAGTTACTACCTGAATGGTATATTTTGTAAAAGTTAAGCCCAATTGTTGGATTGTAGGGTTGTTAATTATGTATTTTGAACAAAATTTTTCTGGGACCAACTTGAATGTTATTAACCGTTGTGTTTTAGTATCAAATTGAACATGGGTGTTATAGTACATCCTTCTATACCCACCAGAATTGTGACACCCGGTCTCAAAATCAGGTCAAACCTCTCTCCGTTGACTTTCGTTGACTTTTATTATGTGATAAATATATGATTTACTGTTTTAAGATATGATTAACTGTTATAATTAAATGATTAACCGACACCAATTCCACTTGTAACTAAGAATATATACGTACGTAAAATAATACATCCTTCGTATATTAACGGTGGAATTTCAATAATAAGAAAATTAAATATAAAAATGGAACTTTTTATATTTTATCAAACCAATTCAAACTGTCAAGTCATTTCATGAGCTTAAAACAGATACAAAACATTATGTTGTCAAGACTTAACCATTTTTCCTAACTACTTAGCCTATTGGGCCCGGTAAGCCCAATAAGCCCATATCAAACCCGTTAATCCTGAAACTTTCACAAATCACTCACGTTGACATCCCGAGTGTTTTCCCTGAAACGGAAACCCGAACCGTGGCCCGAATAAAATTGGGCCAAACCGGCCCAAAACCGGTTAGCCTTTTCTTTCTTGATTCCTCTCGGCCCAACAACTAGAATCGACCCAACCCCTCTCGATTTTCTCCTCTTGAAACCGAAACGGGCCTCGGCCCAGTTTTTCTAACCGAACCGAATGTGGGCTTCGGCCCACTATCCAAACCTTTATTCTTTTTATTTTTGGCCCAAACCACTTTATAAAAACTTACCCAATGTTTTTATATATTTTTGGCCCATCACCTTTCCAACTTACACCACCTTTGTGATATAACTAACTTGGTTTAGTTTTATAAAAATTTGGATTTTTATAAACTCTTAATCTACTTAACTTTTATAAAAGACTTACAAGTTTTATAAAAATGAATGGTAGATTAGTCTCCAAGTAAAATGTGTGGGTTGTTTGAGAAGTTGACAACACATCTTTAACCATTGTGTATTAACTCCTAATCACCCTATATAACCCCACTCCATGTCCCCCCTTTCCCAACCATCTAGCACACAAATCACCCAACACCCAAACACTCCTCCCTCTTTCTCTCTTGTGTTCGGCCCCCAACCACCGAACCACCACCTCAGCCGCCGGCTGCCACCAGCCCCGCCGCCCCCTGCTCCGCCGCTGACCCCGCTGCCGGACCACCGCCGGCCACCTCTGTTTCGCCGGAGAAAGCCACGGACCACCGCCACCTTCCCATATTTCTCTCGGTTCTCTTGAGCTCACTTTTGTGAGTCTCCTACACCCCTTTTCCTCTATATTTTCTATCATGTTATTACCCAAGATCAACCTCTCAAGTCTTGACAACTAAACACATTAACACTTATGAAATCTAGATCAAAATGTTCATACACTTTTATTTTGGAATGCTTGCTTGCAACAACCAACCCAACTCTCTTCTTAATCCCCTTTTTTCTTCTAAGATTTAAGATGGTGAAACACAATGGTGAAGCCTTATGGATAGTAACCTTGTGCACCTAGATCTAATGAAATCCATGGATTTCAAGTTGGTTGTTTGCAAATCCAAGCCACTTCATAACTTGTTAAATGAAAATAATGACTAACTAATATTACATGTTATTATTTATGCATTTTGGTCCTAACACATGCTTTAGTGTTAGTTGATTTTTTTTATT
>JBCNJP010011666.1:0-15330 GCA_039602395.1 Deinandra increscens subsp. villosa
TATAACATGACAAAATTATACTTATAGTCACACATACACAAATAAAATTGTGACCATAAAATATTTAGACTGGAATTTTTAGTCACACCTAAGAAAATGAAATATAACCATATGATACTTATAGTCACATGTATGTCCAATTATTGTGACGAGTATATATCTTCAGTCACACATCCAAATTTGAAATATGACCATAAATTGTAACTTATAGTCACACCAATAACTAATTGTCACCAAAAAATGTTTAACTTACTGTCACACTCAAAAGTAACGTGTCAGTATATATTACATTTAGCCACATTTAATTACATAAACAATTTCTTCGTGTGACCATATATGTATCTATAGTCACTCGTAAATATTATCAGAATAAAAGTCGCAATTGGTTACATTTGGTCACATTGTTTGAAATGTGACTAGTAATTGTCACACATGTAATGTAAAAGTGTGACCATATGAACTGATCATGCTTGCAATGGTCACACAAACTGATCTTAAATGTCACCGAAACATGTCTAGAAAATTAAAAACGAACTACGGTCACACTTTTAATCGAAAGTGTCACAGGGTCGAAACGTGAAAAGTGTGACCGTGTGTCATATTTGTACTAGTGAAAGGGGTTCATGAGAACCTAAAAGAAGAGTAATGATAATCGAATTAATGTAAAGGAGGACGAGATACTGATTAAAATTAATCATCTTTAGTATAACACCATAAGTCCAGAATCTTAGGATTTAAAATTATATGTGGTAGGTTGGTTGCATCCCATGCGATGAGGAACAATTTGAATTGTTTACCTTGGCTCATTACCCGACACCTGTGAGTATCGTTAGCTTCCCCTTTTAAACTTATGTTTTGGGGCTGCATATGAACTATTTTAAATTATTATTCTCAATGTGCTATGATTTGTTTGTTTGTTTTGTTATGATTTGAGTGGGTCGTATACTGCTGGGTAACATTCATTCAAGGGGTATTACTCGTGTCCTTAATGTCTCTAGTCAGGGTAGCGAGACATGTAGTTTATTTAGCCTTACAGCCGTATAGGTAGGCAGGGCTGCCTCATATCCATGTGTTGCTTTAATATTAATTTATTAGGGCAAGGTATGTCATTATGTGTTGTGTACCTGAAGGGTATACAGGGGCACGCGCCTGTGTTATGCTAGACTGAGTTTTGAACTTAGGCAGGACCCATGATTCACAACGGGCATATGTATACTTGAGAATGGTATAAATAATTTCGTTTGCAGTCACTAGCTGCAGCTGACCAACAACTTATGTTGTTGACATGTTTTAGTTCATATTGCAGGTAATTAGTTGGGCAATTGTTTAAGAAGAGAAATATAGTTGGTTTTGGGATAGTTGGAAAGGCTTGCAGCCTATGTTCCGTTATGCTCTTAGTTTCTTGTTTCTGTTATGTTATCGTTTGTAAAGTCTTAGAGTTACTCTGGGACTTAGTCTGATGGTTGAATCACTATTTGTAAATTTTACTAAGTGGTTTACCATATTAAATAAGTTGAACTATTTGTCTGTGTGCATATTTTGTTGTTTACTCTGACTTAATATGAAGATTCCACAAGAACTGATACAGACAACTAGTCCCATACTTGCTCTCCCCGCTCCGGGAAGGGGGCGGCGGGGGAGGGTGTGATAGGTTGGTATCAGAGCTCAAGGTTCCAACAAATTAGGTGCTTCCATAGAGCCCTTAAGTTTGAACCTTAACGACTCTAAGACTAAGTAAGGAACCAAATCCTACACTTAAGTGGATATTTGTGTGATAGGTAGCTATAAAGTATTCGTGTAAGGTCAATAGTAGTTACAGCCTTGCAAACTCTTATTCCTACCCACAGGTGCACTAAGATTTGATGAAACCTACCAGGCAGATAAAAGCTGGTAGTATATCCTGTGTGTAAGAATATTTAAAAATTTTAAGAAATTGATCATCTTAGTGTAAGATATGGTTCGGTACCTTAGGGCATGCATTGGGAATTTATTCTTTTAATTTCTGCTAATATTTACTCTCTACAGGTACCCGTAAAAATGTGGGGTCTTGAAAAATCTTCATCTTCAGGAAGTAAGGGAAGCAAGGAAAGTAAGAGGATCAAAGGGAAGAAGGCAGGAGAAGGGCCTAGTTAACCAATACCACCCATGAGTCCTGACCCTTCGAGATATCTGATATCACCCTCAGCATATGTGAAGATGCCGAGATTCTGAAACCTCCAAAAAAGTGAAGTAAAAGACTAAGGATGTCGGTAATTCCTGGAACTATATGTCATGTATCCACCGAAGAATGGGAAGCAGCACAGCTGCTGCTGAAGTTGAGCCAGAGGATGTGGAGCCTCAAGAAGAATGTAAGTACGTGAAACGATCTTACTACTGCATGTATCAATCAATGTAGTGAACGAGTATGTAAATAAGAGAAATCTTATTGAATCACTTGAAGAATACAAAGAAGTCTCTCTGGTTTCTCTCTCTAGAACACACACACAGAAATGACTCAAATGACAGAAGTATTACAAGCTCATTCTAACACAACCTATTTATAGGTAACACCTTCTGGCCAGCGTACCATCCAACATACCATTGGTACGGGCGTACCATTGGTACGGGCGTACCATTGGTACGGCGGACTAGCTTGGTACGCTGCCCCCTAAGACTCACACACTAACACGCTCACTTAGATACAATACACGAGATACCTCATAGCATAGGAATATGCTCTAAACCCAAACCCCCCCCTTAACGTGTAGTGTATCTATGCTAACTAAACTTCAGTCGACAATCTTTAATATCGATGCATCTGATCTTCAACTTGAAATTTCTTGTCAGTAATAGAGCTTGCATGGCTGGATCACTCTTAATAAATCTTTGAACTTCAAGATCCATTTGTGAAAGATACTTTAAACTCCCCCTTTCACCATGCTTGAGTCTTGACACACATAACCTGCAATTTCAGAAGACAGAAACGCGGTTTCCTTTTTCTTTTGAAAAATTAATTTAATCTTGGTGCAAAACTTCTCTTCGAGAACCCAAGATATAGATTTGAAAATTTGATTTCGTATCACATGTCAATCGGTCGAAAACAAATAAGAAACAAAATCTTTTTGACTTTTTGAAACTTTACATCAAAACACACCAAAAATCTTTTTGAAATTTTCAGATATGAAACATAAATACAATATAGAATCAGATATGATCACAACTTGGGATCATTATGGTCATAATATGCTGAACTACATTTCAATTTCAATTACTTCAGCTCATAAGTCATGTCGATTACTAGTATAATTTGTCCATCTTAAACTCAGGCACAATCATACTCATAACATCTGGATATGTTATTTGTATTGATTAGGTTTGCTAGACCAGTGTACCCCACACTATCAGACATACTCAGATATGTATTTGCTTGTCACACTTTGTGATTTCACTTGTGATTTAACACATAGTGATTGTTTTCATGATATCGTCAACTGTGTTCCATGCAAAAAGAAATAAGAACGTTAAATTGTCTACCTTAAGGTCGATCTTTCGATACGGAGATAAGGCCTCGGATTTAGCAAAAAAAAAACAAGTTGAAATTGCATAATTCAACAACAATCAGGTTGGTCTTGTGGACACGCAGAGAAAGTCCAATGAATTATACGAAACAATAAAGAAAATAAAGCAGAACGTCAAACGAACAACAATCAGGTCGATCTTTCGATACGCAGAGAAAGTCTGATTGTTTGATAAAATAAAGAAAATCAAACAAGTTTAAATCTTTGAAAAATGAACACATGTATACACAGTGACTTCTCAATTTCTTTTTCACACATCTTTCAATATCTTGAGACATGCATCAAGATGTTGTCCACTTGGTCAGGCATTAGTATTTAATAAATATCACATCTGAATATTTTCTGATTTTAATGTCGAGCCTACCAAGCACATCAAACAATGATCTTATGGCTTTTTCATCTAACTTATCCATGAGTCAGAAACGTAAGCCAATGTACCATCATTTCCCAATTATGTCGGATACAATTTCTCATTTTTCAATGTTTTTGTATTTTTCTGTTTTTTCAATGTTTTTGTATTTTTCCATTTTCTCCCCCTTAAAATGAAAAACTCTATTTTTGGATTTTTCATTTTAACAAAAACACAAAGACACTATTTTTGATTTTTCAATTGTCTTCCCCTAAACTACATATGAAATGTTAAAAGAAAGAAAGTTGATCTTTCGACATGGATACCTTTTAGTTTTAGCTTTCAGAAAAATTTCACTTTTGAAATTTGATATCACATGTAATTTAACTTAAATCAGCAGAATATTCCTCCATCAGCAACTTTTCAATCACCGATAGGTCTTCTAGAAATACCTGCACACTGGTCAAACACGTAGTTTATAAATGACCCGAAGCGAATCGCCTCTGGTCGACGAGTGCCTTGATTTCCTTTCGTTCTGATTTTAATGTCGAGCCTACCAAGCACATCAAACAATGATCTTATGGCTTTTTCATCTAACTTATCCATGAGTCAGACACGTAAGCCAATGTACCATCATTTCCCAATTATGTCGGATACAATTTCTCATTTTTCAATGTTTTTGTATTTTTCTGTTTTTTCAATGTTTTTGTATTTTTCCATTTTCTCCCCCTTAAAATGAAAAACTCTATTTTTGGATTTTTCATTTTAACAAAAACACAAAGACACTATTTTTGATTTTTCAATTGTCTCCCCCTAAACTACATATGAAATGTTAAAAGAAAGAAAGTTGATCTTTCGACATGGATACCTTTTAGTTTTAGCTTTCAGAAAAATTTCACTTTTGAAATTTGATATCACATGTAATTTAACTTAAATCAGCAGAATATTCCTCCATCAGCAACTTTTCAATCACCGATAGGTCTTCTAGAAATACCTGCACACTGGTCAAACACGTAGTTTATAAATGACCCAAAGCGAATCCCCTCTGGTCGACCAGTGCCTTGATTTCCTTTCGAAACCACTTTAGGTGTTCAGTTTTGTTGTTTTGGTAAATTAGCATTTGATGAACCAGTCACAGTTGATTGTGATGAACAACCTACATATGGAACATTTTGAAAACGAGGAATAAATCTCCCTTGATTTTTGAAAAATGTAGGTTGTGGATATTCATCAAATACTCTGCCATATTCATCAAAGAATCTTGGTTTGGCAGTTTTACCAACATATGGAACCTTTCCTCTTCTTGATGTAGAAGCAGCAGAAACCGGACAGTCTTGTACCATATGCCCTTTTTGTCGGCAATTATAACACAAGCGATTGTTGACATTTCGCCTTTTGGGAATCTGCAAAGCTTCACAAAATATAGCATCTCCAAAATAATCATAAAAATTATCAAATACCTGAAAACGATGATCATGTACCCATTTTGATGTCGGGCTTTTTGGAGTAAAATTTGATCCTCCAGAAGAAAATTTAGCAGTTTGTTTCTTCTTGGTCTTTGGAGCATCATCAATGTTGATAAAACCTCAGCTATTTTCTGAGAATCCACACAGTGAAGTGGAAACTCCTTATCAGAGAATATTTGATCTAAACCTTTGAGTTTGTAAATCCTCTCCGGTTCAAATAAACTTTCTTTAAGTTATGTTGTTGTTGAACCTTAGAAGCATCAACTTTAACATGTTTCTGATGAAACCCCAAACCGCCATGTTTTCCATAAACCTTTTCTCCTGAACTAGATGGTTCTTTGCAAGACGAGAAAACTCTGCTTTGATCTTGTTGATATCTTTTGGAGCATCAAGAATTGTTTCAGCAATGGCAGTTTGTGAACTTACAAATTTCTCTTTTTCATCAGATGAAGAACCAGACACAACCTTTTGAGCTTTAGAACTTTCAGCACTCTTTCCTTTCTTCTCTTTCTTTTCTTCAACGGTTTTGGAAACAACAAACTCAGAATAATCACCAGTCTCTACCTTGTCATTCAAATCATTAACTCCTTCTTTGAGACTACCCGGTGGGGACACTGTTTTGTTGAACATCTTCTCAAAATTCGCATCCTTAGCCAAGAAACTTGTAAAAGATGATGCATTAGTAACATTGTTCAAAAGACGGTTTTGGATCAATGACCTCAATCTTTAAATCAGAAATCCGTTGATGAGCTTCAACCAACACTTTTTCCGTAGCTATCAACCTTTTAGCCACCTTATGAGTTTCATATTTTCTGCAACCTCATATTATCAAGCTCCGCAAACAACTCCTTATTTAACTTGTCTTCATTTCGCTTTTGAATATCCAAATTTGCATTTTGAACTTTGTTCACACTTAGTAACTCCCTTTTCTCATCAAGTAACTTTTCCAGATCAATCTGATAGGACTGAATCTTAGCAGATTATTCATCAGAAAGTTTAGTAAAAGTATCAAGTCGGGACTTTGATTTGTCAAAAAGATTTTGAAAATCAGTTTCGGTATCCTCAGCTTCATCCTTCCATTTCTTTGCTTCTTTGAGTAATTCAACATTTTCTTTAGATAATTTTGTAATTTTCTGTTCAAACTCCTGTTCAACACTTTGAAATTTTAATTCTTTCTCAACAACCTCTGCCTGAAAAACTGAAAACTTTTCTTTTCGAGATGAAAGTTCTTGAATTGGATCTTCCAACTTTGTCTGGGCACCTGTCAACTCTTCTATCTTCTTTTTATTTTCATCAACCAACAACTCATTTTCTTTTATCAATCCTTGAATCTTCTTGTCTTTCTGAGAACAAAACTCACAAACAGATTCATAGCCACTATTTTTAGAACCACTAATTTCAGATTCAGAATCTGTTACTTCTACTTCGTCATCACTATGTACAATTTGAGCAACCAACGCAGAATCGAAAAAAAATGCAGACTCATCAAGAAAATCAGCAGACCAATCATAACCTTCATTCAATGTTTGTGCTTTTGACTCGGAAGCAATAGCAGTTAAAGCAAGTTGAGGATTAGAAGTTCGTCCCCAATCATATTGTTTATTGACTTGAGAAACCAAAGCCGTGGAAGACTTTGATGAAGAAGCATTTGACTTTGAACATTTACGAGCAGAATGTCCAAAATTAGAACATTTGAAACATTTTACCTTTGATTTATCCACTCCAACCTTTCCATCTGGATTTAAACTTTGGAATCCAGTTTCTTCCTGAATCTTTTAACTCTTTGGGCTAACATCGCAAGTTGCCAATTAATATCCATTTGTTCAAGATTATCCGAATCGATCTGATCAAACTCTTCTTCAATCAGATTAGATATTATCAAACCACCATTCAACAATCTATAATATGAAGATAATAAAGCAGAAATTAATGCCAAATGTTCATCAGGTGTTTTTGCAGAAAACGAAGTCTGGCTTGAATGATTTGGAACAGTGAAATTACACCCTCTTGATAAATTTTCAGAATTTCCTGATCCATGACTAGCAACAATTGCTGTTGGTGGTGGATTTGATGAATTAAAACCAAATGATTTAGACTTTGCATTAATACTTGCAGAATTTCAACCATGATATAATGCAGGATTCTGTAATTGAGTAGTGGACTTATTTGAAGTCATCATTTACATCTCTCTAGCATGAAGCTTTCCACTTAGATCATGAATTCTGAATATTCTTTGTAATGAGTCAGCAGCAAGACATAATTCTCCCATTTTGATGGTAAGGCTTCCATCAATTTCTCTTTCAATTCCTCCTCGGTCTTCTCAATATTAACCACCTTCATTTCACTTATCAAATGAGACAATCTAGATACAAGAGCAAAAATGTCTTCTTTATCATAGTGTTAAAAATTTTCAATTTCTTTATTCAACACTTTTCTTCGACTCTTCTTGTATTGATCATTGCCTTCACATCGTGCAGATAATGCATCCCATAATTGCTTTGATTTCTTGCATGTACTAAACTGATGTAGTAACTCAGTCGGTAAAGCCATTATAAGATATCCAAACGCTTTTTGTTCAAGCTCATAGAGTTTTCTCTCAGCATTGTCAAACGTATGAACTTCTTGAAATCTCCCGCATCAGTTGAATGTACGTAAAGCTTTTTAATTGGAATCCACAAATCTATATCATTTGTGTTGATATATGCGGAAAATCGTTGCTTCCAATTTTGATAATCTTCCAACTTCAACAATTAGGGAACTTTCTGGCTTGTTCCGATTTCATTATCTAAGTTCATCATGATTTGCATCGCACTTTGCATAGTGGCAAAAGCTTGGAAATCCGACATCTTTCCCGAAATATGATGCTTCAAAAACTTCAAACTAAAAAACGAAGGTCACAAAAGTGGATTTTGGGTACCAAAACGGAGGTACTAGCTATTAGGCAGTAAAATTCCAGATCTCGTCGAGGCGGTTGTTTTGGCTGGTATTGGGTTTTGTAACTCTTAACGGTTCTTAAGTTACGTCAGTTTTAGTGAACACAACTATCCTGTCAGCGGACCAAGTAGCGGACCAAAATAACCAGCGTACCAATGACCTTTAGCCGACCAACAACGTACCAGACCTTCAACATACCAACAATCGGACCAGAATAATCAACGTACCAGTGAACTTAGCGTACCACCTTGGTACGGCGTAACCGTCAGCGTACCAACCAGTAATCATTGCGTACCACAGTTGAAGATTTCCTTGCGTACCAGATAGCGTACCAAACAGCGTACCAATTACTAGATGAAGATTGCCTTGAATACCAAGCGGCGTCCCAACGTATTAATCCGGCGTACCACGACATTTTCGATTGATATTTCAGAATTTGACTGTTTTGAGATGGAATTACTAACAGTAAGTTGCGAAAACACAGTAAGAACGTCTAGAGATCAAGTTTAGCACCAGAAACACTCGAAATTGTGAAAATTTGATGAAAAACGAGGAGAAACCCACTTTCTCTCACTAGAATCTCAAAAATTGATCAAATACGCAGCAGTATAGCAACCTGAATTGCTTTGATACCACATGTAAGTACGTGAAAACGATCTTACTACTGCATGTATCAATCAATGTAGTGAATGAGAATGTAAATAAGAGAAATCTAATTGAATCACTTGAAGATTACAAAGGTTTCTCTCTCTAGAACATACACACAAAAATGACTCAAATGACAGAAGTGTTACAAGCTCATTCTAACACAACCTATTTATAGGTGACACATTCTGGCTAGCCTACTATCCAACGTACCATTGGTACAGGCGTACCATTGGTACGATGGACTAGCTTGGTGCGCTGCCCCCTAAGACTCACACACTAACACGCTCACTTAGATACAGTACACGAGACACCTCATAGCATAGGAATATGCTCCAACAAAGAACCGGAGGGAGGAAATGAAAATGTACAACCCACACAGGTCGTGATAGCTGGACATTCGGAGAGTTATCACTCCAAACACCACTCACATCATATATATGGTTTTCTCGCATATGCAGCAGACGATGAAGAAGGACCCGATGAGTCTAGAGTAGCAGGGACCAGATGGACCAAGCATGGGGTTACCAGACATGAACATTTTGGCTGAAGAAAACCCGTCTTACTCTTTTGGCACATGCCAGGGACCAGATGGACCAATCATGAGGTCCACCAGACGTGAACATTTTGGCTGAAAAAAACCGTATCCTAGCTAAAAGTCTAGAGTAGCATACAAAGAAGGAAACAGAGATGGTTAAAGCTGCTAAAAAGGCTTTAAGTGCACTTTTGGAGATGGCGCTTTTGTGTTTGTTTTCATGATGTTCCTTGTTAGTGAGCTTTAGACTCAATTTTTTGTTAAGACTTGTGGTGTATGTTAGTTTGTGTAGGTCCGAGATCAAACCGTCAACACGATATCTAATCACAAATGAGTGCGGAAACCTCAAATGCAATCGATTCAAGAAACAAGTTGAAGAAATAGATTCAATCTATAAGAAAGATTAAATCTTGAATGAGAAACCCTAACTTGTTGAAGCTGATCGTAAAAAGGGAAAACACAGAAATCGTAAACACCTTTTAATGTATTGAAAAGCTTGATTACAATCATAAACATGTTGGGTTTATATACTACCCATGCCAAAAATCGTAAACCTAAAGATAGCCCACATGGCCCAATCATAAATTATAATAAGCCCATTAAACTATTAAATAACAAGCCCAAAACTAAGATAAAGCTAGCCCAATAACTAATGTTCATGCCTTAATAAAATATAGCCCAACAATCTTCCCCTAGGCATGAACCATTAGACCTTTTACGGCAGCAGCAGATCAAATCTGAAAGTGTTCTGCACGTTGTTGGACCACCATCCGTTTTCTACTATCCGATTTGCTGTTCCATGAAAGATACCAACCCGTATAGCATTCTCCCCGTCGTTTTCATCCCCGAGAATAGGTTGGGAGGCTAGGAGCTTGATGTCTCTCTCTCCAAATCTCAGCAGATCCACCAGATCATAGAATCGGAATTGCCTCATCGGCTTGCAGAGCACCACCACTTCATGCGTTGTCGGATCATAACACCAGCAGTCAAAATTCCTGACCAGTGTACCATCTTCAATTTCGTCCAACATGTTTATAACCCTTGTACGCTTGGTGGGTGGCCTCCTTGCTTCACCAATGGACTGCCCAGTCACTGGGTCAGTTTCAGTCTGGATCCATTTTACTTGCTTCAGCTCAAAATCTTCAAAGTTATTTTCTTGATGGCTCAACAGATTGTTTCTGATAAGGTCTCCGTCAGGGCTGTTCCATCTGTTTATGTAGGGAGCTCGAAGCAGATTTCTGATCTCAGGCTCAGTCCAAGAATGGAATTGTGCACGGGTTCTATAATATTCAACTGGACTATAGCCTTCACGGATCACAGCAAATAATTTCTTCTCGGTGTCGTAATGCCAGCATAAGATGGGTTCACAACTCCCCTTTTTGTCTAATGAGCTTCCTCCAAGATCAAGCGAGTACTGTGTGGGGGCTGGTCCTTGAAAGAATTCCCGGAACCAGTTGTCGTGACCTTCAGGAGCTTTGGAGATCACTCTTCCTCCTCTGGCATAATCAGACATCTCAATGTTTTCATCTCCATCGTCTTCATTCATTGCATCAGCACCTAGCACACCCCGTGATGAACTTTGTTCAGGGGCACTTGAAGATTTTGACTCCACGAGACTTTTCAAGTCAGTAAATTTCTTCTTAAGATCCACAAAAGTCTCATAAGCCACTTCACACTACTACAAAAACTGGCATTCTTGACGTGCATTGCGCGTCAAGAAAGTGCCTTCTTGACACGCAAATGCGCGTCAAGGATGCGGGGGTCAAGAAGCTTCTTGACGCGCAAAATGCGTGTCAAGAAGCTCTTGACGCGCGAACAATGACACGCATTTTATGACATGCTTTGCGCGTCATAAAATGCGCGTCAAGGAAGCCCTAGTCATAAATCTGCTTATGACACTCAATTTTGCGCGTCAAGAATGTAAAAAAAAATTAAAAAAAAATATTTTTTAATAGAATCACTAGTTTCTACAAATAATGACAATTAACGAGATAATAGAACATAAAAATACACTTATACAAAAATAATACATTTCATATATATAGTAAACATTACAAAATTAATGTGAGTTTACAATTGGATCCGATATGCTAACAAAAAACCTATAATAATAAATCTAAGACAATATTATTTTCTTTAGCATGTCTTTATACAGCAGCCAATCCCATCTCCATGTCAACAAGTGCAGTCACCATGGTCATTGCTTCACTCTTAAACCCTTCCATGTATCAACGGTTGCACTCTTGATGGGTCACCTGATTAGACAAAAGTTGGTTGCCTTATAACTTTTAATGCAATGAAAGAAAAACATACCTCATTTGATTTTCTTGTAACTGTTTTAACTATTATCTCTCATTCTGATGGAACCTTCTGATGGAAACACAACAGACCATTAATTCCTAGTTTACATAAGTTTACAAATGGCAAAATAGTATGCTAACACATCAATGAATCAAAGTTAATATATAACTCATCTTGAGGATCCTTTGTTTTGCCCTTGGTCAACAAAAAGGCTGACACCTTTTATACACAACGTTTAGAGTCCTTTGCACTTGACACTATAAAAAAGACAGATTATATAAAAGTTAGAAATTAGAAAATACAGATTTATACACAACGTTTAGAGTTTCGTGTGTCAATTTTCATCGTCGTCCAATATCAAAAGTTTGAGTCCTTTGCACTTGACACTACAAAAATTTAAATAAATAAATAAAACTTACCTTCACTGTAGTAGCAGGATCACCTAAACAGAAAGCTTTGAACTTTAAGAGAACTCATTGATGCAAGGAAGGAGTTGTTTTAATGCCCATATTACTTCTTCACCAAGAACATATTCCTCATCATCTGATACAAAATCACTGCTTTTTTTAAAGGATTGTTAAAATTATAAAAATTGTTAATATGGTGTTGTGTTTTATTAATGTAGGTGAATCACTAACCTAAAAATAAAGATTGCAGCAAGATAGATGAGACTCAGATAAGAAACACATAAATTAAGCTGTAAAAAGTAGAAATGATCATTATTATGAATGGGATGAATTTATGCATAAAGAATGTGATTGAATTTCACACCTGATATTGAGGTCTTGTGTATGATGATAAAAGAATGGCAAATGACCCAAATGATGAACCATTAACATATAAAGAGAGCATATATGGTACTTTGATAAATAAATAAATAACCTGCATAAATTCTAAAAAAAAAAGCCTTCTGATATGAAGAATGTGCCTTTAATATAAAAACAATGTATATAGAACAACAACAATATTATTCCATAAATTATTAAATTATGAGTATAAATACTGAATAAAATGATTTAAAATGGAATTTTAACCTACTGTAATAAAAAGAAGAGTCTAATTCAGGAATTTGACATATATATATATATCAAAAAAATAAAAGAAAAAATATGTTGCTTTATGTTGTAAAAGTCTTTAGACCTTTTATGTTCGTATGAACTTTCATGAATACAATTATCATGTACACAAACAATGGAGGTGATTCAATCTTATGGTCTAAAATTTACCTTTGCAAGATTTGTAAGTAATTGTTTCCCAACTGCAAGAACACAACCATAATCTTGGCAGTACTTCAAAGGATACCTCTATTACATGTATATATATAAACAAAATAAGGGTAGCAATCATAATTATAATAGTACTACATGTAAGATTAAGAACACAACCATAATTTAGGATCAAATATATAAGAAAAATAGATATTAAGCATCTTTAATAAAACAGAACAAACAGTTATAGCCTCTTCATTTAAAATTTAAGTTTATAATAATGTCATCTTTACTAAAAATACAAAGTGAATTGATCATGATGTTTTCCGCAGCAGTTCAATACATCAAGTTTGGACTTAGCACTTCAATATAAAACAGATATATCATATTCACTTAATAATTGCAGCTGTGTGTATAAAATATCAACATAGGTTTTCCAAGTTCTTATAGTTAGAAACTGTGAATTGGACACGTAACAATTATCAGTTAAATTAACGCTTTCAGAGACTATATAGTAAAAAAAAAAACAAGTAAGATCCAATCAAGAAGATGATATAGAGAACACTCACAGATAGGAACGAAGTTGGGCAATGGATGAATAGAAGTACAACGTTACCAGAGATGAACCTGCCACAATACGAAAAACATAAAAACGGCAATCCAAAAAATAAAACCAAAAGTTAACGATATTCAATTTCAATTTTACTTCAAACATCATCTCATTTATTCAGAACATATCTTAAGTTAAATATATTAAATCTAATCCAATAGGCAGTAAAAACCTTCAAGAACCAAAGCTCATGCATTTAGACTAAAACTACCTGATCTAAAAAACCAAAGGACATCAATTCTACAGTAAACTTGTCAAAGAAATTTTGATCTAAAACATAATATTATCTGTCAACAGTTCATGAATGAATACTAATGTCAAACATAAAAGCAAAAAAGCCAATTAACACACGGTATCCAACAAAGAAAATAGTAAATAAAAAACCCACCATCAGGAAGATACCAAACACAAACCTGCAAAAACATAGCAGTAGAAGAGCATTAGAAGAAGATACACTACATACAGATTACATTAATACTCAGCACATTTATAAACTAAAAAAACAAAGTACACCATTTAAAGATCAATATCTCACAACATTAACAATCTGCTATAGATATACTCATAAAGAGGTTGCTAGAAATGATACGGCCAAAAAATATAGGACAAATTGAAAAATATATATATGTTTCCCAGTCACAACTACAAATTCGAGAGGCATGAGAACTAAAAAGGTAATAAAAATAATCAAAATGTAGGAAAAAATAAAAAGGATGTCTTTTAATTAACATATGAACAATACAAACAGGACGTAATTGAAAGAAATTTCAAATTCTAGACTAAGATCATTAAGTTTGCAATCTAAGGGTGAGGTTTGTCTGCAGCCAAGTAAATCGAATAACAAATAGGCTAATCTCGTTACAAACATAATCAATCAAATAGGTATATCATATATTGAGATTAAAGTGAACGTAACTGATTGCCTTCTACTAAAATCCTTCTACTGAAATTAGAACCAGGTTCATTCCAGATCTGAAATTAGAACCAAGTAAATTCCAGAAACGAAAATTAGAACTACAAGATAGAAAACAGTAGCAGCGATTCAAACCCTAGGAAGAAGAAGATGCATACCTGTTGTACGAACCGAAGAACCCTAGGTGAACCCTAATCGCCAAATACACTCACCAAATCGAGTGAAAAAAGGCAAAACAGGGGAGCACGGTCGCCGGCACAGAAGCCTGAGCGGTCGACGATAGGCGGTCGGCGGCGGAGTTTAGGGCACATGAGCGTGAGCGAGGTCGCCGTTCTCTCTTGTGATTGAGATAATTGCTTCTGAAGTCACGTACCTTGAAAGATTGATTGAGATCTTCTATTTAGACGCCACTAAACTGGATCTCCGAGCGAGGCAAGAAGAGAGGGAGATTAGGCAGAAGCCTGATGGATTTGGAAAGAAATTTGGGGAGAGCGGGAGTGTGAAATTTAGGGCAAAATTTTGGGGAAAAGGTAGGAAAAAATCGTGTGGGCGGGATTAGTCAATTTTAGGGCAAAATTTAGGCGGGAAAAAAATTATAAAACGACGGCATCTTCTTGACGCGCGTATTTTACATGTCCTCCGTGTTTTTTTTTTTTGAAATATGACAGATTTTCTTGACACTCAAAAATGCGCGTCATGAATACTTAGAAATTAGCTATAATTGACATTTTATTTTGACACTTCAGTTTTTGCACGTCAAGAATTTTTGAGTGTCATCGTTCGCGTGTCAAGGAAGGCCTATTTTGTAGTAG
>JBCNJP010011667.1:0-15327 GCA_039602395.1 Deinandra increscens subsp. villosa
GTGCCATCATTGGTCCTAAACACAACTTATTGGTTATATGCACACATAAGTGGGACTCGTTGGTCCCAACTAAACGCACCTTTTTGGGCCATAATTGGTCGTAAACACAACTTATTGGTTATATACACACTTTATTGGGACTCATTAGTCCCAACTGACCCTCATTGCCCTTAAACACACATTATTGGGCCATCATTGGTCCTAAACACAACTTATTGGTTATATAAGACACACCTTACTAGGAATTATTGGTCCCAACCGACCCTCATTGCCCTACTAAACACACCTTATTGGGCCATCATTGGTCCTAAACACAACTTATTGGTTATATACACACCTTAGTGGGACTCATTAGTCCCAACTAAACACACATTATTGGGCCATCATTGGTCCTAAACACAACTTATTGGTTATATACACACCTTACTAGGACTTATTGGTCCTAACCGACCCTCATTGCCCTACTAAACACACCTTATTGGGCCATCATTGGTCCTAAACATAACTTATTGGTTATATACACACCTTAGTGGGACTCATTAGTCCCAACTAAACACACCATATTGGGCCATAATTGGTCGTAAACACAACTTATTGGTTATATAAACACCTTATTAGGACTCATTGGTGCCAACTAACCCTCATTGTCCCTAAACCCACTTTATTGTGCCATAATTGGTCCTAAACACAACGTAGTGGTTATATGCACACATTAGTGGGACTCATTGGTCCCAACTAAACACACCTTATTGAGCCATAATTGGTCGTAAACACAACTTATTGGTTATATAAACACCTTATTAGGACTCATTGGTGCCAACTAACCCTCATTGTCCCTAAACCCACTTTATTGTGCCATCATTTGTCCTAAACACAACGTATTGGTTATATGCACACATTAGTGGGACTCGTTGGTCCCAACTAAGCACACCTTATTGGGCCATAATTGGTCGTAAACACAACTTATTAGTTATATACACACTTTATTGGGACTCATTAGTCCCAACTGACCCTCACTGCCCTTAAACACACATTATTGGGCCATCATTGGTCCTAAACACAACTTATTGGTTATATAAGACACACCTTACTTGGACTTATTGGTCCCAACCGACCCTCGTTGCCCTACTAAACACTCCTTATAGGGCCATCATTGGTCCAAAACACAACTTATTGGTTATATACACACCTTAGTGGGAGTCATTAGTCCCAACTAAACACACATTATTGGGCCATCATTTGTCCTAAACACAACTTATTGGTTATATAAACACCTTACTAGGACTTATTGGTCCTAACCGACCCTCATTGCCCTACTAAACACACCTTATTGGGCCATCAATGGTCCTAAACATAACTTATTGGTTATATACACACCTTAGTGGGACTCATTAGTCCCAACTAAACACACCATATTAGGCCATAATTGGTCGTAAACACAACTTATTGGTTATATAAACACCTTATTAGGACTCATTGGTGCCAACTAACCCTCATTGTCCCTAAACCCACTTTATTGTGCCATCATTGGTCCTAAACACAACGTATTGGTTATATGCACACATTAGTGGGACTCATTGGTCCCAACTAAACACACCTTATTGGGCCATAATTGGTCGTAAACACAACTTATTGGTTATATAAACACCTTATTAGGACTCATTGGTGCCAACTAACCCTCATTGTCCCTAAAACCACTTTATTGTGCCATCATTGGTCCTAAACACAACGTATTGGTTATATGCACACATTAGTGGGACTCGTTGGTCCCAACTAAACGCACCTTATTGGGCCATAATTGGTCGTAAACACAACTTATTGGTTATATACACACTTTATTGGGACTCATTAGTCCCAACTGACCCTCATTGCCCTTAAACACACATTATTGGGCCATCATTGGTCCTAAACACAACTTATTGGTTATATAAGACACACCTTACTAGGAATTATTGGTCCCAACCGACCCTCATTGCCCTACTAAACACACCTTATTGGGCCATCATTGGTCCTAAACACAACTTATTGGTTATATACACACCTTAGTGGGACTCATTAGTCCCAACTAAACACACATTATTGGGCCATCATTGGTCCTAAACACAACTTATTGGTTATATACACACATTACTAGGACTTATTGGTCCTAACCGACCCTCATTGCCCTACTAAACACACCTTATTGGGCCATCATTGGTCCTAAACATAACTTATTGGTTATATACACACCTTAGTGGGACTCATTAGTCCCAACTAAACACACCATATTGGGCCATAATTGGTCGTAAACACAACTTATTGGTTATATAAACACCTTATTAGGACTCATTGGTGCCAACTAACCCTCATTGTCCCTAAACCCACTTTATCGTGCCATCATTGGTCCTAAACACAACGCATTGGTTATATGCACACATTAGTGGGACTCATTGGTCCCAACTAAACACACCTTATTGGGCCATCATTGGTCATAAAAACAACTTATTGGTTATATACACACTTTATTGGGACTCATTGGTCCCAACTGACCCTCATTGCCTTTAAACACACATTATTGGGCCATCATTGGTCCTAAACACAACTTATTGGTTATATAAGACACACCTTACTAGGACTTATTGGTCCCAACCGACCCTCATTGCCCTACTAAACACTCCTTATAGGGCCATCATTGGTCCTAAACACAAATTATTGGTTATATAAGACACACCTTACTAGTACTTATTGGTCCCAACTGACCCTCATTGCCCTACTAAACACACCTTATTGGGCCATCATTGGTCCTAAACACAACTTATTGGTTATATACACACCTTAGTGGGACTCATTAGTCCCAACTAAACACACATTATTGGGCCATCATTGGTCCTAAACACAACTTATTGGTTATATACACACCTTACTAGGACTTATTGGTCCTAACCGACCGTCATTTCCCTACTAAACACACCTTATTGCGCCATCATTGGTCCTAAACATAACTTATTGGTTATATACACACCTTAGTGGGACTCATTAGTCCCAACTAAACACACATTATTGGGCCATCATTGGTCCTAAACACAACTTATTGGTTATATACACACCTTACTAGGACTTATTGGTCCTAACCGACCCTCATTGCCCTACTAAACACACCATATTGGGCCATAATTGGTCGTAAACACAACTTATTGGTTATATAAACACCTTATTAGGACTCATTGGTGCCAACTAACCCTCATTGTCCACAAACCCACTTTATTGTGCCATCATTGGTCCTAAACACAACGTATTGGTTATATGCACACATTAGTGGGACTCATTGGTCCCAACTAAACACACCTTATTGGGCCATAATTGGTCGTAAACACAACTTATTGGTTATATACACACTTTATTTGGACTCATTGGTCCCAACTGACCCTCATTGCCCTTAAACACACATTATTGGGCCATCATTGGTCCTAAATACAACTTATTGGTTATATAAAACACACCTTACTAGGAGTTATTGGTCCCAACCGACCCTCATTGCCCTACTAAACACACCTTATTGGGCCATCATTGGTCCTAAACACAACTTATTGGTTATATGCACACCTTAGTGGGACTCGTTAGTCCCAACTAAACACACATTATTGGGCCATCATTGGTCCTAAACATAACTTATTGGTTATATACACACCTTACTAGGACTTATTGGTTCTACCCGACCCTCATTGCCCTACTAAACACACCTTATTGGGCCATCATTGGTCCTAAACATAATTTATTGGTTATATACACACCTTAGTGAGACTCATTAGTCCCAACTAAACACACCATATTGGGCCATAATTGGTCGTAAACACAACTTATTGGTTATATAAACACCTTATTAGGACTCATTGGTGCCAACTAACCCTCATTGTCCCCAAACCCACTTTATTGTGCCATCATTGGTCCTAAACACAACGTATTGGTTATATGCACACATTAGTGGGACTCATTGGTCCCAACTGACCCTCATTGCCCTTAAACACACATTATTGGGCCATCATTGGTCCTAAACACAACTTATTGGTTATATAAGACACACCTTACTAGAACTTATTGGTCCCAACCGACCCTCATTGCCCTACTAAACACTCCTTATAGGGCTATCATTGGTCCTAAACACAACTTATTGGTTATATAAGACACACCTTACTAGGACTTATTGGTCCCAACCGACCCTCATTGCCTTATTAAACACACCTTATTGGGCCATCATTGGTCCTAAACACAACTTATTGGTTATATACACACCTTAGTGGGACTCATTAGTCCCAACTAAACACACATTATTGGGCCATCATTGGTCCTAAACACAACTTATTGGTTATATACACACCTTACTAGGACTTATTGGTCCTAACCGACCGTCATTTCCCTACTAAACACACCTTATTGCGCCATCATTGGTCCTAAACATAACTTATTGGTTATATACACACCTTAGTGGGACTCATTAGTCCCAACTAAACACACATTATTGGGCCATCATTGGTCCTAAACACAACTTATTGGTTATATAAAACACACCTTACTAGGAGTTATTGGTCCCAACCGACCCTCATTGCCCTACTAAACACACCTTATTGGGCCATCATTGGTCCTAAACACAACTTATTGGTTATATAGACACCTTAGTGGGACTCATTAGTCCCAAGTAAACACACATTATTGGGACATCATTGGTCCTAAACACAACTTATTGGTTATATACACACCCTACTAGGACTTATTGGTTCTACCCGACCCTCATTGCCCTACTAAACATACCTTATTGGGCCATCATTGGTCCTAAACATAATTTATTGGTTATATACACACCTTAGTGAGACTCATTAGTCCCAACTAAACACACCATATTGGGCCATAATTGGTCGTAAACACAACTTATTGGTTATATACACACCTTACTAGGACTCATTGGTGCCAACTAACCCTCATTGTCCCCAAACCCACTTTATTGTGCCATCATTGGTACTAAACACAACGTATTGGTTTTATGCACACATTAGTGGGACTCATTGGTCCCAACTAAACACACCTTATTGGGCCATAATTGGTCGTAAACACAACTTATTGGTTATATACACACCTTACTAGGACTTATTGGTCCCAACCGACCCTCATTGCCCTACTAAACACACATTATTGGGCCATCATTGGTCCTAAACACAACTTATTGGTTATATAAAACACACCTTACTAGGAGTTATTGGTTCTACCCGACCCTCGTTGCCCTACTAAACATACCTTATTGGGCCATCATTGGTCCTAAACATAATTTATTGGTTATATACACACCTTAATGAGACTCATTAGTCCCAACTAAACACACCATATTGGGCCATAATTGGTCGTAAACACAACTTATTGGTTATATACACACCTTACTAGGACTTATTGGTTCTACCCGACCCTCATTGCCCTACTAAACATACCTTATTGGGCCATCATTGGTCCTAAACATAATTTATTGGTTATATACACACCTTAGTGAGACTCATTAGTCCCAACTAAACACACCATATTGGGCCATAATTGGTCGTAAACACAACTTATTGGTTATATACACACCTTACTAGGACTCATTGGTGCCAACTAACCCTCATTGTCCCCAAACCCACTTTATTGTGCCATCATTGGTACTAAACACAACGTATTGGTTTTATGCACACATTAGTGGGACTCATTGGTCCCAACTAAACACACCTTATTGGGCCATAATTGGTCGTAAACACAACTTATTGGTTATATACACACCTTACTAGGACTTATTGGTCCCAACCGACCCTCATTGCCCTACTAAACACACATTATTGGGCCATCATTGGTCCTAAACACAACTTATTGGTTATATAAAACACACCTTACTAGGAGTTATCGGTCCCAACCGACCCTCATTGCCCTACTAAACACACCTTATTGGGCCATCATTGGTCCTAAACACAACTTATTGGTTATATAGACACCTTAGTGGGACTCATTAGTCCCAAGTAAACACACATTATTGGGACATCATTGGTCCTAAACACAACTTATTGGTTATATACACACCCTACTAGGACTTATTGGTTCTAACCGACCCTCATTGCCCTACTAAACACACCTTATTTGGCCATCATTGGTCCTAAACATAATTTATAGGTTATATACACACCTTAGTGGGACTCATTAGTCCCAACTAAACACACCATATTGGGCCATAATTGGTCGTAAACACAACTTATTGGTTATATAAACACCTTATTAGGACTCATTGGTGCCAACTAACCCTCATTGTCCTTAAACCCACTTTATTGTGCCATCATTGGTCCTAAACACAGCGTATTGGTCATATACACACATTAGTGGGACTCATTGGTCCCAACTAAACACACCTTTTTGGGCCATAAATGGTCGAAAACACAACTTATTGGTTATATACACACTTTATTGGGACTCATTGGTCCCAACGGACCCTCATTGCACTTAAACACACATTATTGGGCCATCATTGGTCCTAAACACAACTTATTGGTTATATAAGACACACCTTACTAGGACTTATTGGTCCCAACTGACCCTCATTGCCCTTAAACACACATTATTGGGCCATCATTGGTCCTAAACACAACTTATTGGTTATATACACACCTTACTAGGACTTATTGCTCCTAACCGACCCTCATTGCCCTACTAAACACACCTTATTGCACCATCATTGGTCCTAAACATAACTTATGGGTAATATACACACCTTAGTGGGACTCATTAGTCCCAACTAAACACACATTATTGGGCCATCATTGGTCCTAAACACAACTTATTGGTTATATACACACCTTACTATGACTTATTGGTCCTAACCGACCCTCATTGCCCTACTAAACACACCTTATTGCGCCATCATTGGTCCTAAACATAACTTATTGGTTATATACACACCTTAGTGGGACTCATTAGTCCCAACTAAACACACTTTATTGGGCCATCATTGGTCCTAAACACAACTTATTGGTTATATACACACCTTACTAGGACTTATTGGTCCTAACCGACCCTCATTGCCCTGCTAAACACACCTTATTGGGCCATCATTGGTCCTAAACATAATTTATTGGTTATATACACACCTTAATGGGACTCATTAGTCCCAACTAAACACACCATATTGGGCCATAATTGGTCGTAAACACAACTTATTGGTTATATACACACCTTACTAGGACTCATTGGTGCCAACTAACCCTCATTGTCCCCAAACCCACTTTATTGTGCCATCATTGGTACTAAACACAACGTATTGGTTTTATGCACACATTAGTGGGACTCATTGGTCCCAACTAAACACACCTTATTGGGCCATAATTGGTCGTAAACACAACTTATTGGTTATATACACACCTTACTAGGACTTATTGGTCCCAACCGACCCTCATTGCCCTACTAAACACACATTATTGGGCCATCATTGGTTCTAAACACAACTTATTGGTTATATAAAACACACCTTACTAGGAGTTATTGGTCCCAACCGACCCTCATTGCCCTACTAAACACACCTTATTGGGCCATCATTGGTCCTAAACACAACTTATTGGTTATATACACACCTTAGTGGGACTCATTAGTCCCAACTAAACACACATTATTGGGCCATCATTGGTCCTAAACACAACTTATTGGTTATATAAAACACACCTTACTAGGAGTTATTGGTTCTACCCGACCCTCGTTGCCCTACTAAACATACCTTATTGGGCCATCATTGGTCCTAAACATAATTTATTGGTTATATACACACCTTAATGAGACTCATTAGTCCCAACTAAACACACCATATTGGGCCATAATTGGTCGTAAACACAACTTATTGGTTATATACACACCTTACTAGGACTTATTGGTTCTACCCGACCCTCATTGCCCTACTAAACATACCTTATTGGGCCATCATTGGTCCTAAACATAATTTATTGGTTATATACACACCTTAGTGAGACTCATTAGTCCCAACTAAACACACCATATTGGGCCATAATTGGTCGTAAACACAACTTATTGGTTATATACACACCTTACTAGGACTCATTGGTGCCAACTAACCCTCATTGTCCCCAAACCCACTTTATTGTGCCATCATTGGTACTAAACACAACGTATTGGTTTTATGCACACATTAGTGGGAATCATTGGTCCCAACTAAACACACCTTATTGGGCCATAATTGGTCGTAAACACAACTTATTGGTTATATACACACCTTACTAGGACTTATTGGTCCCAACCGACCCTCATTGCCCTACTAAACACACATTATTAGGCCATCATTGGTCCTAAACACAACTTATTGGTTATATAAAACACACCTTACTAGGAGTTATTGGTCCCAACCGACCCTCATTGCCCTACTAAACACACCTTATTGGGCCATCATTGGTCCTAAACACAACTTATTGGTTATATAGACACCTTAGTGGGACTCATTAGTCCCAAGTAAACACACATTATTGGGACATCATTGGTCCTAAACACAACTTATTGGTTATATACACACCCTACTAGGACTTATTGGTTCTAACCGACCCTCATTGCCCTACTAAACACACCTTATTTGGCCATCATTGGTCCTAAACATAATTTATAGGTTATATACACACCTTAGTGGGACTCATTAGTCCCAACTAAACACACCATATTGGGCCATAATTGGTCGTAAACACAACTTATTGGTTATATAAACACCTTATTAGGACTCATTGGTGCCAACTAACCCTCATTGTCCTTAAACCCACTTTATTGTGCCATCATTGGTCCTAAACACAGCGTATTGGTCATATACACACATTAGTGGGACTCATTGGTCCCAACTAAACACACCTTTTTGGGCCATAAATGGTCGAAAACACAACTTATTGGTTATATACACACTTTATTGGGACTCATTGGTCCCAACGGACCCTCATTGCACTTAAACACACATTATTGGGCCATCATTGGTCCTAAACACAACTTATTGGTTATATAAGACACACCTTACTAGGACTTATTGGTCCCAACTGACCCTCATTGCCCTTAAACACACATTATTGGGCCATCATTGGTCCTAAACACAACTTATTGGTTATATAAGACACACCTTACTAGGACTTATTGCTCCTAACCGACCCTCATTGCCCTACTAAACACACCTTATTGCACCATCATTGGTCCTAAACATAACTTATGGGTAATATACACACCTTAGTGGGACTCATTAGTCCCAACTAAACACACATTATTGGGCCATCATTGGTCCTAAACACAACTTATTGGCTATATACACACCTTACTATGACTTATTGGTCCTAACCGACCCTAATTGCCCTACTAAACACACCTTATTGCGCCATCATTGGTCCTAAACATAACTTATTGGTTATATACACACCTTAGTGGGACTCATTAGTCCCAACTAAACACACTTTATTGGGCCATCATTGGTCCTAAACACAACTTATTGGTTATATACACACCTTACTAGGACTTATTGGTCCTAACCGACCCTCATTGCCCTGCTAAACACACCTTATTGGGCCATCATTGGTCCTAAACATAATTTATTGGTTATATACACACCTTAATGGGACTCATTAGTCCCAACTAAACACACCATATTGGGCCATAATTGGTCGTAAACACAACTTATTGGTTATATAAACACCTTATTAGGACTCATTGGTGCCAACTTACCCTCATTGTCACTAAACCCAATTTATTGTGCCATCATTGGTCCTAAACACAACTTTTTGGGACATAATTGGTCTCAAACATAACTTATTGGGTTTATGCACACTTTATTGGGACTCATTGGTCCCAACGGACCCTCATTGCCCATAAACACACATTATTGGGCCATCATTGGTCCTAAACACAACTTATTGGTTATATAAAACACACCTTACTAGGAGTTATTGGTCCCAACCGACCCTCATTGCCCTACTAAACACACCTTATTGGGCCATCATTGGTCCTAAACACAACTTATTGGTTATATACACACCTTAGTGGGACACATTAGTCCCAACTAAACACACATTATTGGGCCATCATTGGTCCTAAACACAACTTTTTGGTTATATAAAACACACCTTACTAGGAGTTATTGGTTCTACCCGACCCTCATTGCCCTACTAAACATACCTTATTGGGCCATCATTGGTCCTAAACATAATTTATTGGTTATATACACACCTTAATGAGACTCATTAGTCCCAACTAAACACACCATATTGGGCCATAATTGGTCGTAAACACAACTTATTGGTTATATACACACCTTACTAGGACTTATTGGTTCTACCCGACCCTCATTGCCCTACTAAACATACCTTATTGGGCCATCATTGGTCCTAAACATAATTTATTGGTTATATACACACCTTAGTGAGACTCATTAGTCCCAACTAAACACACCATATTGGGCCATAATTGGTCGTAAACACAACTTATTGGTTATATACACACCTTACTAGGACTTATTGGTTCTACCCGACCCTCATTGCCCTACTAAACACACCTTATTGGGCCATCATTGGTCCTAAACACAACTTATTGGTTATATACACACCTTAGTGGGACTCATTAGTCCCAACTAAACACACATTATTGGGCCATCATTGGTCCTAAACACAACTTATTGGTTATATACACACCTTACTAGGACTTATTGGTTCTACCCGACCCTCATTGCCCTACTAAACATACCTTATTGGGCCATCATTGGTCCTAAACATAATTTATTGGTTATATACACACCTTAGTGAGACTCATTAGTCCCAACTAAACACACCATATTGGGCCATAATTGGTCGTAAACACAACTTATTGGTTATATAAACACCTTATTAGGACTCATTGGTGCCAACTAACCCTCATTGTCCCCAAACCCACTTTATTGTGCCATCATTGGTATTAAACACAGCGTATTGGTTTTATGCACACATTAGTGGGACTCATTGGTCCCAACTAAACACACCTTATTGGGCCATAATTGGTCGTAAACACAACTTATTGGTTATATACACACCTTACTAGGACTTATTGGTCCTAACCGACCCTCATTGCCCTACTAAACACACATTATTGGGCCATCATTGGTCCTAAACACAACTTATTGGTTATATAAAACACACCTTACTAGGAGTTATTGGTCCCAACCGACCCTCATTGCCCTACTAAACACACCTTATTGGGCCATCATTGGTCCTAAACACAACTTATTGGTTATATAGACACCTTAGTGGGACTCATTAGTCCCAAGTAAACACACATTATTGGGACATCATTGGTCCTAAACACAACTTATTGGTTATATACACACCCTACTAGGACTTATTGGTTCTAACCGACCCTCATTGCCCTACTAAACACACCTTATTTGGCCATCATTGGTCCTAAACATAATTTATAGGATATATACACACCTTAGTGGGACTCATTAGTCCCAACTAAACACACCATATTGGGCCATAATTGGTCGTAAACACAACTTATTGGTTATATAAACACCTTATTAGGACTCATTGGTGCCAACTAACCCTCATTGTCCTTAAACCCACTTTATTGTGCCATCATTGGTCCTAAACACAGCGTATTGGTCATATACACACATTAGTGGGACTCATTGGTCCCAACTAAACACACCTTTTTGGGCCATAAATGGTCGAAAACACAACTTATTGGTTATATACACACTTTATTGGGACTCATTGGTCCCAACGGACCCTCATTGCACTTAAACACACATTATTGGGCCATCATTGGTCCTAAACACAACTTATTGGTTATATAAGACACACCTTACTAGGACTTATTGGTCCCAACTGACCCTCATTGCCCTTAAACACACATTATTGGGCCATCATTGGTCCTAAACACAACTTATTGGTTATATAAGACACACCTTACTAGGACTTATTGGTCCCAACTGACCCTCATTGCCCTTAAACACACATTATTGGGCCATCATTGGTCCTAAACACAACTTATTGGTTATATACACACCTTACTATGACTTATTGGTCCTAACCGACCCTCATTGCCCTACTAAACACACCTTATTGCGCCATCATTGGTCCTAAACATAACTTATTGGTTATATACACACCTTAGTGGGACTCATTAGTCCCAACTAAACACACTTTATTGGGCCATCATTGGTCCTAAACACAACTTATTGGTTATATACACACCTTACTAGGACTTATTGGTCCTAACCGACCCTCATTGCCCTGCTAAACACACCTTATTGGGCCATCATTGGTCCTAAACATAACTTATTGGTTATATACACACCTTAATGAGACTCATTAGTCCCAACTAAACACACCATATTGGGCCATAATTGGTCGTAAACACAACTTATTGGTTATATAAACACCTTATTAGGACTCATTGGTGCCAACTTACCCTCATTGTCACTAAACCCAATTTATTGTGCCATCATTGGTCCTAAACACAACGTATTGGTCATATACACACATTAGTGGGACTCATTGGTCCCAACTAAACACACCTTTTTGGGACATAATTGGTCTTAAACATAACTTATTGGGTTTATACACACTTTATTGGGACTCATTGGTCCCAACGGACCCTCATTGCCCATAAACACACATTATTGGGCCATCATTGGTCCTAAACACAACTTATTGGTTATATAAAACACACCTTACTAGGAGTTATTGGTCCCAACCGACCCTCATTGCCCTACTAAACACACCTTATTGTGCCATCATTGGTCCTAAACACAACTTATTGGTTATATACACACCTTAGTGGGACTCATTAGTCCCAACTAAACACACATTATTGGGCCATCATTGGTCCTAAACACAACTTATTGGTTATATAAAACACACCTTACTAGGAGTTATTGGTTCTACCCGACCCTCATTGCCCTACTAAACATACCTTATTGGGCCATCATTGGTCCTAAACATAATTTATTGGTTATATACACACCTTAATGAGACTCATTAGTCCCAACTAAACACACCATATTGGGCCATAATTGGTCGTAAACACAACTTATTGGTTATATACACACCTTACTAGGACTTATTGGTTCTACCCGACCCTCATTGCCCTACTAAACATACCTTATTGGGCCATCATTGGTCCTAAACATAATTTATTGGTTATATACACACCTTAGTGAGACTCATTAGTCCCAACTAAACACACCATATTGGGCCATAATTGGTCGTAAACACAACTTATTGGTTATATAAACACCTTATTAGGACTCATTGGTGCCAACTAACCCTCATTGTCCCTAAACCCAATTTATTGTGCCATCATTGGTCCTAAACACAACTTATTGGTTATATACACACCTTAGTGGGACTCATTAGTCCCAACTAAACACACCATATTGGGCCATAATTGGTCGTAAACACAACTTATTGGTTATATAAACACCTTATTAGGACTCATTGGTGCCAACTAACCCTCATTGTCCTTAAACCCACTTTATTGTGCCATCATTGGTCCTAAACACAGCGTATTGGTCATATACACACATTAGTGGGACTCATTGGTCCCAACTAAACACACCTTATTGGGCCATAAATGGTCGAAAACACAGCTTATTGGTTATTTACACACTTTATTGGGACTCATTGGTCCCAACGGACCCTCATTGCACTTAAACACACATTATTGGGCCATCATTGGTCCTAAACACAACTTATTGGTTATATAAGACACACCTTACTAGGACTTATTGGTCCCAACTGACCCTCATTGCCCTTAAACACACATTATTGGGCCATCATTGGTCCTAAACACAACTTATTGGTTATATACACACCTTACTAGGACTTATTGCTCCTAACCGACCCTCATTGCCCTACTAAACACACCTTATTGCACCATCATTGGTCCTAAACATAACTTATGGGTAATATACACACCTTAATGGGACTCATTAGTCCCAACTAAACACACATTATTGGGCCATCATTGGTCCTAAACACAACTTATTGGTTATATACACACCTTACTATGACTTATTGGTCCTAACCGACCCTCATTGCCCTACTAAACACACCTTATTGCGCCATCATTGGTCCTAAACATAACTTATTGGTTATATACACACCTTAGTGGGACTCATTAGTCCCAACTAAACACACTTTATTGGGCCATCATTGGTCCTAAACATAACTTATTGGTTATATACACACCTTACTAGGAATATTGGTCCTAACCGACCCTCATTGCCCTGCTAAACACACCTTATTGGGCCATCATTGGTCCTAAACATAACTTATTGGTTATATACACACCTTAATGGGACTCATTAGTCCCAACTAAACACACCATATTGGGCCATAATTGGTCGTAAACACAACTTATTGGTTATATAAACACCTTATTAGGACTCATTGGTGCCAACTTACCCTCATTGTCACTAAACCCAATTTATTGTGCCATCATTGGTCCTAAACACAACGTATTGGTCATATACACACATTAGTGGGACTCATTGGTCCCAACTAAACACACCTTTTTGGGACATAATTGGTCGTAAACATAACTTATTGGGTTTATACACACTTTATTGGGACTCATTGGTCCCAACGGACCCTCATTGCCCTTAAACACACATTATTGGGCCATCATTGGTCCTAAACACAACTTATTGGTTATATAAAACACACCTTACTAGGAGTTATTGGTCCCAACCGACCCTCATTGCCCTACTAAACACACCTTATTGGGCCATCATTGGTCCTAAACACAACTTATTGGTTATATACACACCTTAGTGGGACTCATTAGTCCCAACTAAACACACATTATTGGGCCATCATTGGTCCTAAACACAACTTATTGGTTATATAAAACACACCTTACTAGGAGTTATTGGTTCTACCCGACCCTCATTGCCCTACTTAACATACCTTATTGGGCCATCATTGGTCCTAAACATAATTTATTGGTTATATACACACCTTAGTGAGACTCATTAGTCCCAACTAAACACACCATATTGGGCCATAATTGGTCGTAAACACAACTTATTGGTTATATACACACCTTACTAGGACTTATTGGTTCTACCCGACCCTCATTGCCCTACTAAACATACCTTATTGGGCCATCATTGGTCCTAAACATAATTTATTGGTTATATACACACCTTAGTGAGACTCATTAGTCCCAACTAAACACACTATATTGGGCCATAATTGGTCGTAAACACAACTTATTGGTTATATAAACACCTTATTAGGACTCATTGGTGCCAACTAACCCTCATTGTCCCCAAACCCACTTTATTGT